>APFE030006984.1:0-27112 GCA_000404065.3 Pinus taeda | reverse complement strand
GTCTTTTTACGGCTCCAACCATATAAGCAAACATCACTCAAAGACAAGGGGTGTCAGAAACTCTCTCCCAAATTCTACGAACCATATCAAGTACTTCATCGCATTGGAGAAGTGGCCTACAAGTAGGCCTTGCCACCTACTCCAAAAATCCATCCAGTTTTTCATGTCTCAAGCCTCAAGAAAGTGATTGGGAACAATTGCAGAATTCAGACTAGTCTACCGGAATTGGACGAAGAAGAGTCCATCTGGCTTCAACCAGAATAGGTCCTAGACACACGAGTCAAGCAACTACGCGGCCGCATGATTAAGGAAGTCCTAGTCAAATGGAAAGACACCTCTCTGGAGGATGCAACATGGGAGCCAACCACTATTCTGCAGCAATTTCCGCAGCTTCAGCCTTGAGGACAAGGCTAGTCTTAAGGGGGAGGGAATGTTAGGGTCCCACCCTAACCCCCTTATCTATGTAATGGGACCACGTCATAGTCAAGAGTCAACAAAGCCCATATGAATAATTCTAAGTGGTTAATCCGCAATTAATAACGGAACCAAAATTAGTTGCAAATGGGTCGTAGTATTAGATAGAGGGTATTAGTAATAAAACGGTATTGGCCCGTGCTATTGCATGTATGAGTCATATATAAAGGATAGAGACTCCCTACGAGGAGCATCATATCTTATTTTGTAGTCGAGCTCTACTCTATTGGAGGTTGCCCCCTCGAAGAGGCAAGTGAACATTACTCTCTGAATAATAAAATTATTTCTATTTTGTGTTCTAGGTATCTTTTCTTCGCATATTTTGTGTTTTGGGTATCTTTTCTTCACATATTCTGTATTTGGGTATCATTTTCAGGTTAAGAGCATAACAGAACCTCTGAAGCAAATTCTTCTCCTTGAGCACTCCTCATTTCAGCCTTACCCAAATCTCTCAATTGAAATACTCCTCTTGGGTGCATTCCATAAACTATATGGAATGGACTCTACCCTGTAGTCCTCTTAGGAGAATCATTATAAGCATATTCAACCTATGCCAATACTTGATCCCACTGTTTTGGGTGTTCACCTGCAAGACTTCTCAAAAGATTACCCAAGATTCTATTCACAACTTCAGTCTGTCCATCAGTCTGAGGATGATATGTAGAACTAAAACTTAGTTTAGTACCAAGTTTCCTCCACAAGGTCCTCCAAAAATGTCCAACAAATCTGGTATCTCTATCTCAAACAATGCTCTTTGGTAACCCGTGCAACCTTAAAATCTCCTTAAAAAACATGTTAGCAACATGAGTAGCGTCACTCTTTTTATTACAAGGAGTAAAATATGCCATTTTTGAAAATCTTTTAATTACTACATAAGTTGAATCATGTCCCCTTTGAGTTTTTGGTAAACCCAAAACAAAATCCATACTTACCATATCCCAAGGCCTATCTGGAATAGGTAATGGAATGTACAAACGTGTGTTTTGGCTCCTTCCTTTTGCATACTAACAAAATTCATAATTATTCACATACGTTTCCACTTCAGCTCTCATCTTCAGCCAAAAATAAAACCAGTTCAACTGCTCATAAGTCTTGTCTACACCAAAATGCCCTCCAAGTCCACCACTATGTTTCTCCTTCATCAAATTTTCTCTCATAGAACAATTTGGTGTGCACAATTGATTTCTTTTAAATAATAGCCCCTCTTGCAAGAAATAATCCAGCCACTTGCTTCTGCCTAACAAAACAGGGTTTCTACAAACTTGGAATGCCTCTTTAAAATCTAGATCATTTTCATATAATTCTTTAAGAAAATCAAAAACCAAAACCTGAATTTGACTTTCTTGCACTAAAATACTTTTCCTACTTAAGACATATGCTACTTTGTTTGATTGACCAGTTATATGTTTTAACACAAAATTAAAACCTTGAATGTATTCTACCCGTTTTGCATGCTTCTGGTTAAGCTTTGGTTGTTGCATAATGTATTGCAAGGCATGGTTATCTCAATATAGTATGAACTCTTTAGACATCAAGTAACATCTCCACTTCTTCAAATACTGCACTACTGCATAAAGCTCCTTGTCATAGGAAGAATATTTCTTGTTTGACTCATTCAACTTTTCACTAAAATACACTATAGGTCTGTCTTCCTCACTTAAAACAACTCCAATGGCTTATTCACTAGCATCATACTTCACCTGAAAAGGTTTATTAAATCCAGGGAAAATAAAAATATGTTTCTCAGTAATTTTCCTCTTCAAGACCTGGAAGTTATTTTCTGCTTCAACAGTCCATGTAAATGGTTGTTTGTCCTTCCTTATAGTGTCAATAATTTAAGCATTGATCTTACTAAAATTACTTATAAATTTCCTATAAAAGCTAGCAAAACCATGAAAATTCTTACCTCAAAGACACTTTTTGGTGAAGGCCACTTCGTGATAGCCTTTATCTTCTCTAGATCCATCTTTAACCCATCAGAAGAAACAACAAAACCCAAATACACCAACTCCTCTTTCATGAATGAACATTTCTTTAAATTTAACAGTAACTTCTCTTGTTGTAGCCTTTGTAAGACATAATTTAGATGTCTCACATGTTCCTCTTTTGATTTACTACAAACTAATATATTGTCAAGATATACTATTACAAATTTACCAATAAATTCTTTCGTAACTTCATTCATGAGCCTCATAAATGTACTAGGATCATTTGACAACCCAAAATGCATTACGATCCATTCATACAATCCTTCATTGGTCTTAAAAGCAATTTTCCATTCATCTCCCTCTCTAATTCTAATTTGACGATAACCACTTTTTAAGTCTAACTTTGTAAAATATCTAGCCCCACTCAAACAATCCATCAAATCTTCAATTCTAGGTAAAGGAAATGTGTACCTGATTGATATCTTATTGATTGCTTTTGAATCACTGCACATTCTCAAGTCTCCATCTTTCTTTGGGTTCAACACTTTTGGCACTGCACAAGGACTCAAACTCTCTTTAACCAGTCCCTTGTCTAATAGTTCTTGAACCTGTTTCTTGATTTCTTCATACTATGTGGGGGTCATTGTGTAAGCTTCTTTATTAGGTAGATTTTCTCCTGGAATCAAATCTATGTGATGTCTAATTTTTCTAATGGGTGGTAATTCATGAGGAAAATCATCTACAATGATATCAAAATATTTGTCTAGCATCTTTTGAATTTCAATTGTAAATGAGAAACTTTTGTGGAAGTAATTATTACCTTGGGCATGCAAATCAATGCAAAATTTACCTCTCTACTGTAAGTACTCCTTTCCACTCAACAAAAGGGTCTTTGGATGAGGGTCCCTTGATGCATCTTCTTCCTCCATAGGCAACAATGTATGATTAACACCATCTTTGCTAAATTTGTATGTGTTCCTCTTTCCATCATTCATAGCTCCTTCGTCATACTGCCAAGGTCTTCCCAGCAATATGTGACACACATACACATGCATCACATCACATAGAATTTTGTCTCTATATTTTCCCAACTGCAACTCTACTTCACATTGCTCATTCATTATTAACTAATATCCCTTTTGAAGCCATGACACCTTATAAGGTGTTGGGTGTTTCTTAGTTTTCAAATTCAACTTCTCCACCACTTCTGTGGAAACTAAATTATCTGTACTACCACTATCAATTATCATCTAAAAATACTTCCCTTGAACCTTGCACAGAGTCCTGAATAAGGTCTTTCTTTGTGTTGGTTCAACAATTTCCTTAGCTTTCTTTAGTAAAACTTTGTTAAATACCAAAGACTCTACTTTCTCTGGTACATTTTCTTCTTCTATTATCTTTGTTGTTTCCTTTTCAGTATTAGCAACAATTGTTTTCCTATGATTCATTCCTATGTTTTCTGGGCACTCATAAGCTCTGTCTCCCAGCTTGTTACATCTGTAACATCTGACTTCTCTTCCTCTACCTCTACCTCCTCTTCCTCTAGAAAAACTCCCTCTGCCACTTGCATCGCCTACTATGGGTGCATGTTGACTTGAGCTGTTGCTAGCTCCATCTCTAGGTGTTGTAGATCTCCCTCTACCACCTTGACTTCCCCTTCCTTGGAAATTACCTCTATTCCTGGTAGATTGCTTTCTCATGAGTTTTTCTTCGACCTTCAATACCATCTCATAAGCCTCTTCTACTATTTTGGGAGAAAATACACTTATCTCATCTTGGATCTCCATTCTAAGTACATTTATGTATCTTGCAACCTTCTCATCTGTATCTTGGATTTGTCTTGCTCTTATGATTGCTTTGTAGTATTCCTTTGTGTATTCCTTTACTATAATAGACCTTTGTCTAAGATTTTGCATATGTCTAAACAATGTATGCTCATAATCACTTGGCACAAACTTAATTTTCAATTTTTCCACCATCCTATTCCAATTCTTAATTGGTTTTTTTTCGAGTCTTCTTCCTTCTGCCTACACTCCATCCCACCAAAGTGTTGCATGTTCTTTCAATTTGGTGACAAAAAACTTCACTTTCTTTCCCTCTTCTGTTTCTTCATAATCGAAGAATTTCTCCATGTCATTTATCCAATCTATCAATTCCTCGGGGCTTAAGCTTCTTGTATAAATTGAATCTTCCAGTCTGGGCTTAGATGTGGACCTCAATACTGACTTAAAGAATCTCATCTCAGGAGTTACATCTGCAGGTTCCTCTTGTTCTGCAGCTTCAGCTTCAGGTTCACTAACATCTCGAGCATCTGTATCTCTTCCCATTTCCATTGTTTCTAATCTAGCCTGCATCTGTTGCATAGCTTCCAACACTTCAACATTTGCAACTGGTCTTCCGCTTCTTCGACCACCACCTCTTCCTCCAACTTTGAAGGCCATATTGGATTTCTTTTTCTAATCCTTGAGATCTTGTTCAATGTCAATAAGCTCCTCTAATACCACAACTAGTGCCCTGGGTGTAGGTGTAATGGATAATCACTAAAATCCTGAAATGATCTCCTCAAGTGCAGGTGGAAGTTCTTCGCCTACTTCCCTTGGAGTTTCAGTCATCTACCTCCAAATTTAACTATTTCTCTAAAAACAACTGAAATGCTAATATTACCTAAAAATTAGCAGAAACTCCACTTATCGGAACACAGAGAAAATAATGTTTTGTGGATAAAGCTCCTTGGCTCTGCAATCTTAATTAAACCTCATAGACTTTTACTGCACGACCACAATTGGATCATGAACTCCCCATTGGATGACTACAATTGTCCGGACTTCAATGTAATTAAGCCACACTTGAATTTCTCATCGAGTCCGAAAATTTTATTAACCCCCCTTAACTTTACCATGCGATATTTGTTGGATCTCACTCCTCTCATCAGACGACCAAAATCAACTATACTATTAATCTAGTTTAATAAAATATCACCTCTGGTTTTGTGTTAAACCTCGACCCTAACTTGCACACGACTACCATTGATCTAACGGTTCTATCAATGAGACGACTCTAGGCTTCTCTAGTGTATTCATAGTTTATCTGACCTTTGCCTCCTTCCGCTATGACTTTAGCGCTTCCTCCAGGTTTAGCGTTTCACTAAGGAATTCAAAATTTAGCTAACCTAAAACACTGTACTTTGAAAATATTCAATTTATCTTAAGACACAATGAGTGAGGAACTTAAATGCAATAACACGAGTTCATATAGAATTCTGATTCTACCGACCAAATGAAAAGTGACAATACACAATGATATTTCGAAGGAACTCCACCCTCCGAGATTGACTAAGTATGCAAGAATACACAGAGATACAAAAGTATTTCAATCCTTTTCCAGTCTAATTAAAATCCAGGCAAATCCTCTTACAATTGTTCAAAACTTACATAAATACTTTACATCCAACAATCTGATCCTCAATCTATGGATCGAATCTATCTAATCCTAGATAATTACCTAGATTTCTTAATATTCTCCTCGAGAAATTCAACTAAGTCTAAACTACTTTTATTAATTACAAAATCACTCAATAACTATATTCTAACTTAATTCCGATCTAGAAAAATTTGTAAATTGATAGCTAAAGGATCCCACTCCTTTGCTTGTATATTGTTTTTGGATTTTTGGAATAAAATGAAACCTTTTGTCTTTAAGCCTCATGCTCCTGCATCAAAATCAATATGGACAAGCTTTAAAATAGGAAGGCCTTTGACCATACCTATTTTCTGTAAGAGAATCACATCATTGAAGTTAATATGGACGAACCTCTGATGCCATAAGTCCACTCTAGAAATGGCAACTATGTCTTCTCAGTGATTTTTTAGTGTAAGATCTACGAGAAAAGGTATGAAAAAATATTGCGTGGTCTTCAAGTCTTACTGAAATTTCTCCTTCTAAATTGAAAAAATTAACTCTTCGGCTAGAATAGTCCTAGCAAATGAGCTTGAAAACTTTATGTAAGTAATACAACTACAATGTTGCACGAATTTTTGTTTTCCTTATGCAAACAAGAATTTGACTGCTAATATCCATTACTTCTAGTTGCCCCATTACTCCCAATTGCACATCCACTCTGCCATATCCACATAGTACAACAAAAATTGCACAACCCTCTTCGAGGAAAAATTCTTTACAAAAAATTCCATCGCTTTGGAATAAATCGTGAACATAGTGGATTTTTTCTTGGCTTTTGAGTGTTTCATGGACTTCATAATGTAAAGTCTACTTGGATCTGATGTTAAATTGCTATCTGGTTGTGCAATTGCAAACAAATGAGAGTAACTTTTCAATTCAAAGACCTTGCACATTCCTTTTGATAGATTATAAATCATGCCCCTGCGATTTTGAATATCAAATTCCCAATTAGATATTAGGGACTCAACCTGGAACAATTCTTCGTGGATTATAGCTCCATTTTTTATGAATTCAATTTGAATGTGTATAACCCTTTGTCGAGGCTCAGTAACCATTATCAAAGACTCATTATGCAGGTTATAAAGGTATAAACAATATTTCCATGGTAGATGGCTCATAATGAGCTCGACATCATTGTCATTTTTTAAATGTAGACACTGGTTCAGAAGGGGTTGGCCATCATTACGAATAATCTAAATTTAGATTGAACAAAACTATACAGGTGCCATTCCTACCTATATGAATAACACAGTATGCTATGTGTTATCACCACTTCTTTTGTATTACCTAATCCATTAGTGAATGCAGCTACATGATACTCTTGAAAAATATTTGGTGGATTTTTTTATTGCTACCCAACTCTCAGTCACGGAGGAGATCAAAGTTGTTAAAAGAGGATTAATCCCTTACCATTATCCCTTTTTGTTGGTGTTCATGAGGTTGGACCTCACTTCTTAAATCCATTGCACTCGTAACTATGTCTCGTCGTGCCCATAATATATGATTTGTTGGATTTTCTTCCCCATGCCACTTAGTGTTTTCCATTGCTTGTTGTTGTCCATTTTCTCCCCTCTACTGTAAATTTCCTGCCATTGTTTGATAGTGATCTTCTTTATTATTTTCCTTCTACCTTTTGGAGATTTCCATGGCCTCATGCTATTCATTTTCTTCCATACGCTATAAATTTCTAACCATTATCTGATCACGATCTCCTTTACTATCTTCTCTTTGCCTCTTATTGTTCAGGTGATATGCCATGGTAGTCATTAATTCATTGATATTTCTTCGCTTTATTTTATCTTATTCTCCAACTCCAAATAGTTACAAATAAAAAGGAACACTCCTTATATAAATAAGGCACCTCTATTAAAATACCATGTACCCATACAGCTTCAAGATGGACATCATAGTCAAACCATGGGGAGATATAAGATGTGCTCTAAAAAAAATCAACAAAACATCTTGAGAAATTAAGATCTCATGAATAAAGTGTAACTACAGAAAGGTGTGGTCATGGAAGACTAATTACATTGAGTGTGTAATGAAAACATATTTCTGGCATGTTTTTAATGCTACCAAGACTCAACACCTTCCTCAAACTCCACAACCGTTGTTACAAAATTTCCACTATTTCTTGTAACTATGAACTCAAAACATTCTAGTTGAGCCCATAAAATCCATGTGTCCAATCTCACTCATTTCCAATTTGTATAAACTAAATTTTCATTCAAATATACATATTTATATAGCATTAAAAATCTATGAATCCACTTATAGAATTTGTTTTTATGCTCGGTGTTCACAAAACTAGTCATTACATAGATTTAAAATTCAACAATAGAAAAATAATTCAACGTGTTTTGATCTCAGGCACTTACCATCACCTGCAAATATACACTAGTGTGAAATAAATCACAACTAGCCATATGGGCATATGTGGCACAATAAGTGAGTTTATCAGATGAATATGTAGTCAAAGAAGAGGATAAGTACATCAACAACTTGGTCCAAGTGAACATAACCAATTTGATAAGTATAGATATTTTACATTTTAGAAGGTTTTTCTGCATATGGGTTTAAATTGTGTAAAATCATGATGCTAATCTTGCAACTATTCCTTGTAATCACAAGTGTTTAGTCTATATTTGCCCAAAAAGTTTGTCAAAATAATTTATCGGTCCAAATTTATAAACTTAACACCTAACTGATTTATAATAACATATAACAACCTCATAATTGAGTCCAACAACTTGGAATGACTGGTCAACAAGATTAAGTAACCCCTGCATGTAAGAGGATATTTGGATGAACACAAGTGTGCTCTCCAATAATTCTCCTTGGCTCACAAGCCCATGATGTGCAGTATGTGTCATTTTCCAATACATTGACACATACTCCAATATAATTCCATGTAAAAATGCTTATATCCCAATGTATATGAATCTATTGTGAGATAATATGTCATGAACCGAAGTGTTCCCTCATAAAATGCTCCTTTGGGTATAGGTCCATGTTGTGCAATCTTTATCATTGTCCAATACATTGGCACGTATTCCAATATGCCATGTAAAATTCCATAAATCCCATTGTATATAAATTTGTTTTTTAGATGAGTCTTTATCATTGTCCAATACACTGACACATATTCCAATATTCCATGTAGAATTCCATATATCCATATATAGATAAATCTATTTCTGAGATGATATGTCAATGGAAGCAAGTGTGCCCTCCAAGAATGACCTTTGGAGTACACACCCACTTTGTCATTATCCAATAAATTGGTACATGTCCCAATATGCCATGTAAAATGGCATAGATCCCAATGTATATAAATTTATTGGGGACGCCACAATTTCTCCTAAAAAATAAGTGAAATTTCTAGGATGATTTTGAAAAAATGGGATGACACATTTTGTAAATGGGTCAACTTTCTAGATTTTGGGTGTAACAGTTATTGGTGGTGTTGAATCCATTTCCACCAACTCTGATATTTTTTAAAATTTATCTTCTTGATGGCGCTGAATCTATTTCCACCAATTCCCATATTTCTTTAAAATTTTCTTCACTTTGGTGGAAATTATGGCCTATAAATTTATTTCTAAGACTATTTGTGGTTATATACTAAATTGACACATATTCCAATATGCCATGTAAAATAACATAGTTAAAAATGTATATTAATCTATTTGTGAGAGGATATGTCCATAAACTCAAATGTTCCCTCAATGAATGCTCATTCACAACAAATCCATGAACTGGAGGTCCAATATATTGATACATATTCCAATGTAACATTTAAAATGACATAGGCCCAAATATATTGATGAGCCTTGGTATTGCAACAAGAATGTTGCAACTCCCAAGGCTAGTGAATTTAATTATCAACCCAGGTTTTTACAAACTTAAGAGGTGTCAGCACTATATGTGCAACATAAAATGTGTCCTTCCTTTGTTTTCATGATGTAATGGAGTGCATCTACTGAAATCAAATCCTAAACTAATTGTAGAAAATGAAATGGTCGAAATGGAACCTTAAGCTATTTCCAGAAAGAAAGTACAAGGAAAATACCTATTCTAATTGCATAAAGATCATGAACTAAATGTAAATAAAACCTAGCTTAACCATATTTATCACATGTTATTATTTAAACTAACTCAACGTGGAATCTTATATAAGGAGTATTAATTGTTGCATGCAAGTGCTAATTAAGAAATAGAAAGAACTATTTTTCTTTATCTTTTCATTTGATGAATGTAAATGCTAATCTTCACTTGTTCTTTGGCAGGGAAGACAGGGATGGAGGAGGAGGGTTAAAATGGTCTTTATGGCATGCAGGTCAAGTAGGGGCCTAATCCTAGCTTCAGTGATGATTGCTCTCAATTCGGTCTCAAAAAATGCTACTAGAGGATTTCCTACAGGAAAACTATAAGATGTCTACAAGATCCCATGTTTTACTACAGGAAGAGGCTGAAATATTAGGAAGTAGTATAGAAGATGGAATGAATATTGAGAAAAGTGGATAATGGGATAATAAGACATGGAGGTGGTGGACACTACCGAGAATTCAAGCAAGGGCTTCAAGATGGTTGGATTGTCTTAATGTAAATGACAATTTTTGCTTATAAAACAAGAATTCAGTTTAAGATTGTAGTGGATTTTGGTGACATGGGTGGAAGAGGCTTGGATGAGGCAAACAAGATGAATTCTCCCTACAATATAGAAGCTCCTACAACAACACATTATTGTCTACATCTATACACAAATTCATTTATACATTCGAAAGATTTATTAAATGGAAGAAAATAGAGATATTGCCATCTAATGGCTAAGTTCATGAATGGAAGTTCTTTGAAACCAATACAGAACTTAAGAGATAAAAGATTAGAATCACAACTTGTCCTAAGAAACTCAAATACAATTAACCCATGCTAAAATAAATAGCGGAAAATTACTAGTCTCAAATCAAGAAATTCGAGAACTAGTGAGCTAGTAAATCTATAAAATTCCTATCATAATCAAGTGCAAGTACAATTGGATAATTTTTTTTATTAACTAGAATTTACTTTTGATCTAATGCAAGTGGAACAAACTCAATTGAATCTCGCTAACATGCTCTAAAAAATATCATAAATTTATAGTTTTTTTCCACAAAGGAGTTCGAGAAATCTAGATTTGGGAATAAGAAAACTAATCCAAGTAGCTCAATGATTACCATGAGCTTCCAAATATTTGCCAAGGATGAAATGATGCTCGTGATATTGCAAAATAACTTATATCAACCATTTAACCCAATCCTATAATAAGAAATCATTAATACTGAAGGCAGAAATAGAAAACAAGAAGAAGAGATGCATGTGAATAATAAGTAAAAAGAAGAAAATAAAATGATACAAAAGGGCTATGAGGCTCCTCGGATAGTCAATCCCAAGGAAACTCAGATTCCTATGGAGGAGACCAATATTTAGAAGCTAAGCATGACACCAATCTTTATTATTTCCATTAATACAATTACATCCTTGCAAAAAATGACAATGGAGGTGAAAAAATACGAGTTCTCTCCACAAGAAGACTAATCAAAATCTATCCCTAGAGGAAAATTTTACTTGGTACTTATACAAAATTATTAGGAATCATTACCCATGAAAGGAGGAAGATTTTACCACCAAAATCCCTTGATTAGTGGATCTCATTCCCAATACTAGGAATTTGCATTAAATGGGAGGGAACCCATTCCTAGATTTTCTCAATCATTGGAGCTCCACAATATGTGCCATTATTCCTAAATATCTCACTAATTTATTATTAATATTGATCCTCCTAAAGTAGGGAGCAGGTCCCTAGATTATCTCCTCCTCCAAATCTCTGTAATCTACCTAATATTCTCATAACATTCCATAAAAATAAATAATATTAGGCACAAATATGCAATTATTCATAAACCTTCCTAATGAACATATTAAAGTTTAAAATATATTATCTAATGAAAAAAGAGAAGTTTAATGTGCTGAAGGATGGTTATATGGGCCTTAATTTACGTTTAATTTAGAGGCATGAGCCTTAATTTACGTCTAATGTAGAGGCCCATCATACCCCCTCCTGAAAGTGTTGCTCATCCTCTAAGAAACTTAGTGACCTCATTGTGCCTGATTCATTGCCCTAGTGGCCTCTCTCTTGTGCATTCCTCAGTCCTTTCTCTTACGAATATTGGTTGTACATTCTGCAAGGACAAGCCCAAAAATCTATTTGTGCATAGAAAAATCATTTGTGCATAGAAAAATCATGGTTTTTTTAGACCATTAGTTTGCCTTCTTCCCCTTATTCAAGGTGGGTTATTGAATATTTTTTAGTTTTGCATGGTATTTCACATCCTTATCAACTTTCTTCTACCTTTTTTCACAGTTTAGACACCTATGGAACCTTCAAAATTCCTTTAGAATCGAAATAGGACATCCTATAGTAATTTATGTCAAAACTACACGAAACCTACAGGAAACCTTGTTAAAACTACAAGAAATATGTTTTGAGCATAAATGATAGTCTGAGCCTAGAATAGGCCCTCAACTTGACTCCCATGCCTTTCTCCCATTTTTATAACATCTTTTAGGCCTTGTACGAAAGTTAGAAAGAGATTAGAGACCTATTGGAAAACCTCTTTTCATCACAACATTTTGAGTTTTGTTTTGATGGCGAATGTCTTGTTTCCTTTTGTTGCCTTATTTTATTTTTAGGCCTAGATGATTGAAAAATGGCCTTGGATTTCTCTGTTTTGATTATGTATCTCTTAGGCACTGCCATTTTGGGTTTTAGCACAATTTGTTCCTTTCTTCCTTCTTGTAGCAACATTCTGCCTTCCTGTAGCAGTCATTCCTCCTCTTCCATGGTCTTATAACTATATGTGAGTGGTGAGAAATGATATAGAGGGCTTGGAGGATGATGTTAGAGATCAGAGAGAGTAGTGTAGGTTTGTGAGAATGGAGAGGATCCTCTCTCTGTTTTTTCAAGAAATTTTCATGGTGAGAGAAAGTGTAAGGTTTGTTCTTGAAATTATGAAATGGGATGGATGAATGATGCATAGATAGTGAATATTAAGTGAAAGGAGGGCTTGGAGTCCTATGGTGACTTAGCCTTTGCAAAAATTTCTTATTTTAATTTTTTTTTGCATTCTTTGAAATCATCACCCTTCCTAATTTGACTTTTCCACATTGCATAAGTGAATGAGTGAGTTGAAATTAACTAGTTGAAGGTGGTCGAGATTGTTGACCCATTCTTAGATTATGAAATATCATCTCTTATGCATTGACTACAAATTTCTAACTATAATATGCTCGAGTGAAGAGATCAAGAATATTTCATATATGTACCTTCATAATGATTGTTTTAGAGACATGCATGTTGCTGCTCAGTTGATGTTGTTGTACTGCTCATGACTGAGGTACATCTTCTTGACTACCTTTTTCCTTTTTGTTGATATTATTTCTTGATAAGTTGTCTTCTTTTTGATGTGAACTGTAATTTTCTGAACTCGCTTGAGCATGCTACCATCATCCATATGCATCTACCCCTGAAACATATTGGAAGAGGGATGCATGGTTTGCAAGATATGGAAAAAATGGTTTTCTGCTCTATGTACTTTTGTTTCATGTAGTAAAACAGAGCATTCATGTATTTTTTTAGGAAAACAATCAAAGTTAATGGGAAAAGCTTGAGAATGATGGGTGGATGGTGAAAATATATGAGGATGATGGATTGACATGGCCGTTTCCTTGTTGGATCATTTGAGTAGAGGAGAAAGTCAAATTTGACTTCTTTTGACTAGGCTTGACCAATTTGTTTCTTTTGGTACCAACTTGTTTCTATTGTTTGCACATGTTGGATAGAACCTACATTCATCATAGAGATACATGGAGCAAAGATTTTTCATTTTTTCCTTTTTTTTCTTCTAGGCATACTAGCCACCTCAATGAGGTTTTCAACTAGTAGATGTGCCTAAGCACCTCAAATGACGTTTTCACCTAGGATCTTTTATTTTTCTCTATTTTTCTCTTTTCTTCCAACTCATTGACCACCTCATGGAGGTTTTCAATCAATGAGCCAATCTCAAGCACCTCAAAGGAGGTTTTCACCTAAGATTTTTTATTTTTATTTTTTCATTTTTTTCTACTCTACTCTACGTGAAAAACAAAATAACTTTATCCTCATTATTGTGCACTCCTCTTTTTATCCCTTAGATAATTCTTCACTATTGGACCGGGTTGACTAAATGTCCTCCTTAGAGTAGAATATCTTTTTCTTTTGAGTTGACTAAATGTTTACCATATGTTTGATGAAATATCTATCATGGAATAGGCATGTCTAGCTCAATTTATTGCTTGAGTTTTGAATGTTCATCGTTATTTTCATCATTTCCATGCTTCTAGAAAGTTACAATGAGTTTTGGGCAGTCGTCTAGAGGTTAGCCTAAAACGTTGATCAAATCTCAAAACTGCAAGAAAATAACTCGAGGATTTAGGTTATAACTAAATGGAGGCAAACTTGTGAGTGCAGTTATAACCTTCCAATAGCATGGATGCAGTTATAGGAAAAGGTGAGTGAAAAAGAGTTCCAACTCAAGGATTGGTCACTTGAGTTGGCTATTTGGCTTGTGATTTGTATGTAGTCCCTCAGTGATGTCAAAAAGGTTTTAGTTTGTAGGTCCCACTTCCATAACTACTTGGAGGCCAGGTCATATCACAATGACACTCATCACATGTTTATCGTGGCGAGATGTGAAATTGGGTAAGTGTGGGTTGGGGGGTTATACTTCTTGTGATATTTGGGCTCCCATTTTCAATGTCAAGCCACCACCACTTCTTTCTTCCCAATGCATACCTCTTTAGAGAGGGAACTAAAGATATAGCTAAAGCGCAAGGTATCAAAGTACCCATCGCATAGAGGGGGATTTGTAGATCCAAGTGTTCACATTCTCCTCACAAGGTGTAAAATTTTTATTTTAATAATAACATTCAATTTATCATATTTCCATTAGGTTTCTCATATAATATCTTGACTTATATGTTATTTTATATTTTCTTTTTATAGGTTTTCTAAATAAGGTTTTGAAGGTCTTAGCAGCCATTTTTTGTTGTTAGGGTTGTTTGTCAAAGTGGATTAAGTGAAATGTTTTGTTACACTTACTAAAAAAATTCAAATTAGCAAGGTCTTTTCTAAATGTTGCTCGAAGAGTTGCTAGAGGGTCATGTTAGAATGATGTGACCAATGACATTGTGTTGAATAGGCCTAGAGTATGATGTGGCACCATGCATAATTGACATGTCCCAAGAATATTTAATTTTTTTGGGTGACAAAGAGGGACAAATCTATGTGACACATGTTACCTTTCAAAATATATCATGTGACTCAGTGATATCATCGTGATGAAATGGGTGTCACCGAGGGATGATGTGGCATAGTTTCAATTGTTGTGCCAAGTGATGGTGTTTGGAAATTACTTCCTATGATATCAAATTTTCAAAATTCTACCGAAGTCATGATGGTGGAGGTAAATCATATGATTCTTTAGGAGTCTTGATGTTCAAGGAATTTTTCTTAAGTGCAACCACGTGAAATGTCCAAACCCAACTAGGAGTTAAGTGCATTTAGTGTAATGGTGCTTGGTGACAACCACAATTGTATGGAGAATGATCTTAGCTTCTCTAGGTGCTTAGAAATTATAATTTAGCACTAAAGACAAATTACGAATTGAAATATTTTGTTTTGTTGTTGGAAAGCAAAGAACTACATATAAAAGAGGATTTTATGTTATGATGAGAAATGTGTTAGAAAATTATATATTACAAAGCAATGGAACACATAAAATATTACAGAAATATAAACATAGGAAATGCATAAAACAAGAGAGACACATATATACGTGGTTCACACAGTTTGGGCTGTGTCCATGGAGAAATAGCTAGTCCTCTTTTTATATTATCCATCAAACTGAAGAGATACAACCTACAACAAATATATTGTAATTCCCTCTTCGCTCTCAATCTCCTCTTTCTTCTTCACTCAGAATACAAATATACATAGACGCAATACAATTCCCTCATATATAGTGACGGGTTGCCTTCTAGGGCCAAAAACCCTAAATTAAACATAACTTCTACAATTAGATATCTGCCTAATTAACGGCCGAGATTGACTATGAAATTACAACATTTTACAAGGCAATTTTACATCTATTCTTAGCTTCGGGGGCGCTACCCCCGATCCCCCCACCAAGGGGGGGCTCCCAAAGGTCACAACCGCTCCCCTTGGACCCCCCCTACAGCAAATATTTTATGAGCAGCATTGCCGCCCCATTACGAATTTGGGTCCAATACGGTGATACCTTTGAATACAGAACATAATCACGCTCCACACCCAACAAAATGATGGATAACTATGAGCAAGTGTGAAAATTAAATGTTATTGTTTTCATTAAATAAGGTGGTAGGGAATGAGGATGTGAAGGATTCTTGTGAGACTTATGTTGGTAAGGATTGATGATGATATTCATCACTCTATAATTTAGTGCAAAGAGCCAAAAAGATAGAACCTTAAGTTCATAACGCGTATGTGAGAAGTCTTGGTGATGAAGCATTCTCTCAAAGAGTAGAGAATTAATTGAAGTGTCTCTTCTTTAGCCTAGAGAGGAGTAAATAAAATACTATTCTTGATCAATGTGCATATTACATTAAAGAAAAGAATAACAACAGGGAGTATGCATTGAATGGGTAAAAGGAGCAACATAGTAAGAAAGGGGAGTGTAAATAGTGACCAACAAAGC
This sequence comes from Pinus taeda, assembly GCA_000404065.3. Lineage (NCBI taxonomy): Eukaryota > Viridiplantae > Streptophyta > Pinopsida > Pinales > Pinaceae > Pinus > Pinus taeda. The sequence goes on along the minus strand of APFE030006984.1, from coordinate 10,437 downwards.
AACAAAGTGAGTGAATTAATGAAGTTTAGGGCCCAAGACAGAGGTAATGTGTACCTATAGATGATTGAGAAGCATATTTAGGTCAAGGATTTATAGATGAGAGTGGAGTGATAAGAGGGAAATGAATTAAATAAAAAGTGAATTAAGGTGCTAGAGGTCTCACTTTAAAAATCCCATGAAAGAGTAGATCATAGTGGTAGAAGTGGGTGTGTCCCTACAAATATTTAAGCTTTGTTCCTTAAGTAAGCTTGAGCTTTCTGATCTAAGGGGGTTGGAGACTCATTTGAGTTGGTGCTATCAAATATTGATTTAAACATAGTTGGTGTTCTTATTTTACATCACAATACAAACAGAGTTTTGGTGGTTTTTCTCTTGGAAGGGTTTTGACATTAAATCACTATGTACATATGTGATGTGATTGTCTTTTTGTTGTGTATAGCTTACATATTGATGCACGATTTCTTAAAAAATTGTAAATTGTATAATTATTGATTCAACCCTCCCCCCAAGTAATTCGAGATTCTCAACAACTAATATGAGAGCAAGATCCTTCAAGAACAAGTTAACCATTGGAAGTTAGATCCACATGATATCATGGTAAATGAGGAAAATCAAGATGTATAGTCATGTATTTGATGGAGTAAATCACATATTTTAGAGATTCATAATGGAATCATACATCATGTCTCTTGGATTCAATTTATGGGCAATAATAGAATCTACATACATAATTATGATAACTCCACTTATAAGTTTGATGAAAGAAGACTTTACAATAATAATGCAAATGCCATGAACCTCATCATCACTAGTCGTAACCAATATGAATAGAAAATTTGATTCACTACAAGTCAACCAAAAAAAACTTGGGACAAGCTCAAGTACTATTATAAGGGAAATGAGAGGATAAAGCAAGTAAAACTTTAAACTTATAGAATGAAATTTAAAATTACAAGGATAAATGTTGGTGAATATATTATTGAATACTTATTTAGAGTTAATGAAGTATCTAATATGATTAGAGTCCTTGATGAATACATTAGGGTAGTCAATTATAAAGTCTTAGGATCTCTCCCAAAGAGGTTTAATGGCAGATCTGAGCCATAGAATAGATGGCACAAGCAAAGACTCTCAAAATGGAGCAACTACATGGAACCCTCATCACATTTGATATGAGAATTGGAAGTGAGAAGTAGGAGGAGAGGAAGCATCATTTAAAGCCTCAAAGAAATCCAAAGAGCACAAAAGACACCAAGATTTCTCCATCTATGACTCAGATGAGGAGATCGCCCTCTTTGTAAGAAAAGTTACATTTGATATGAGAATTGGAAGTGAGAAGTAGGAGCAAGGGGAAGCATAATTTAAAGCCTCATTGAAATCCAAAGAGCACAAAAGACACGAGGATTTCTCAATCTATCACTCGATGATGAGATGGTCGGGTTTTTAAGGAAATGCAAAAGGTGGTGGGGAAAATACTAATATAAGCTACCATTTAAGTGTTTTGAATGTGGTAGAATAGGACTTTTTTGTTGTAAACTTCCATATAAATTCAAGAAGAAAGAAAAGGTGAAAGAATAGAAGAGTTGATATAAAGTTAAAAAGTGTGAGAAAAAGAGGACTCAAAAGAAAAAGATATTCTACTCTAAGGAGGACAGTTAGTGAATTGAGTCCAATAGTGAAGAATTATCTAAGGGATAACAAGAGGAGTGCACGCTAATGACATTTGAACGTGACACTAAGTTGGAAGACAAACCAATTTCTCATAAAGGAATGGTGGAACTAGAGGAAGAGGACGAAGACTCAGAAGAAGAACAAGCTACTAAAAGAGAAACTCTTGAGAGTTGAAGAAAGTATGTATAACTCCAATAATGAAGAATTTAGAAATTATAAAGTTAATCTATAAGAGACTCTCAAGCTTAAGGATATTTTAGTTTAACAATTAAAGGATAAACAAAAGAGTGATGATAAACTCGTGGATGAAAATGAAGGACTAAACCTAGAGGGGTCAAAATGTTAAAGAATGGCTAATTTAGATGCATATGATGGAGTTTTCATCTCTCTAAAAATTCATCTTGGAGAATCAAGGAGAAAATAGGAGCTTCTTATAAACTAGATAGTTGAATGGGAAAGGAATTATCAAGAACTTGAGGAAGAAGTTGAATATTTGAGAGAAAATATTATGAAAATCAAGCCTAATATATTTATAACTTATATTCACTAAAGGCTCGGAATAGTTGGTTGATACCCTCATCTCATAAAGGCAGTGAGCATGAAAATTTAGTCTAAGATATAAAGAATCTCAACAAACTTCAAAAAGACAACAAAGTTACAAATCCATGAAACAATGAGCCTTGGAGGTTTGTGGACCATAGGTAGATCTCTCAAGCCAACATTACATAGTAAAATTGAGGGCAAACAACACTCTCACTCAATTACAACTTCGTGCTCTATGCCCATAAATGGTGGAGTCTTTACATTGGACTTAGTCAAAACTTGGGATTTGACCTCCAAAACCTACCTTGGGGGATCCCGCACCCAACACCGTAGAATGCAATTTCAGACCATTGAGATCCAAAATTGTAGAAATATTTTAAATTCAATATTGAGCTCCTATAAAATGAAAACAAAAAAGTGTGTAGTATTTTTTTAAATTTGCATAAGTTTTGTTTGAGAGCGTAGTTTGAATTAATTCAAATGGAATTGTGAATAACAATTATCATTAATTGATGACCCAAAGAAATAAAATGGAAACACCTAGTAAGAAACCCTAAATCTCTACTATGATACATGAAGAAGAAGAAGAAATGCAACATGATATATCAAAATTACGAGACGAAGCGAAACAAATTTTTCTCTCACAAAAAGTAATTGAAGCTAAGGTGGAAGGTTTGAAGAATGGACATAAGGATTTATATAATATTATATAAAAATGATTGGGTATTTTTACAACTACAACCATACAAACAAATGTCCCTCCAACAAGCTAAGAAGGAAAATAAATGATCACCAAAATATTATGGTTTGTACAAGGTGTTTCAAAATATTGGTACTATGGCATAAAAATTGGATCTTCCTACATCTTCTTGAGTGCACCAAGTTTTCTATGTTTCATGCTTAAATAAGGTTACACGTGACAAGCTCCGAGTTCAATCAATATTTCTAGAACTAGGCGAGGAAGGAAAGATCATATATGAGAATTGGAAGTGAGAAGTAAAGAATTGGAAGGGAGAAGTAGGAACAAGGGGAAGCATAATTTAAAGCCTCAAAGAAATCCAAAGAGCACAAAAGACACGAGGATTTATCCATCTATCACTCGATGATGAGATGGTCGGGTTTTTAAGGAAATGCAAAAGGTGGTGGGGAAATACTAATATAAGCTACCATTTAAGTGTTTTGAATGTCGTAGAATAGGACTTTTTTGTTGTAAACTTCCATATAAATTCAATAAGAAAGAAAAGGTGAAAGAATAGAAGAGTTGATATAAAGTTAAAAAGTGTGAGAAAAAGAGGACTCAAAAGAAAAAGATATTCTACTCTAAGGAGGACACTTAGTGAATTGAGTCAAATAATGAAGAATTATCTAAGGGATAACAAGAGGAGTGCACGCTAATGACATTTGAACGTGACACTAAGTTGGAAGACAAACCAATTTCTCATAAAGGAATGGTGGAACTAGAGGAAGAGGACGAAGACTCAGAAGAAGAACAAGCTACTAAAAGAGAAACTCTTGAGAGGTGAAGAAAGTATGTATAACTCCAATAATGAAGAATTTAGAAATTATAAAGTTAATCTAGAAGAGACTCTCAAGCTTAAGGATATTTTAGTTTAACAATTAAAGGATAAACAAAAGAGTGATGATAGACTCCACGATGAAAATGAAGGACTAAACCTAGACGGGTCAAAATGTTAAAGAATGGCTAGTTTAGATGCATATGATGGAGTTTTCATCTCTCTAAAAATTCATCTTGGAGAATCAAGGAGAAAATAGGAGCTTCTTATAAACTAGATAGTTGAATGGGAAAGGAATTATCAAGAGCTTGAGGAAGAAGTTGAATCTTTGAGAGAAAATATTATGAAAATCAAGCCTAATATAGATTTATAACTTATATTCACTAAAGGCTCGGAATAGTTGGTTGATACCCTCATCTCATAAAGGCAGTGAGCATGAAAAGTTAGTCTAAGATATAAAGAATCTCAACAAACTTCAAAAACACAACAAAGTTACAAATCCATGAAACAATGAGCCTTGGAGGTTTGTGGACCATAGGTAGATCTCTCAAGCCAACATTACATAGTAAAATTGAGGGCAAACAACCCTCTCACTCAATTACAACTTCGTGCTCTGTGCCCATAAATGGTGGAGTCTTTACATTGGACTTAGTCAAAACTTGGTATTTAACCTCCAAAACCTACCTTGGGGGATCCCCCACCCAACACCGTAGAATGCAATTTCAGACCTTTGAGATCTAAAATTGTAGAAATATTTTAAATTCAATATTGGGCTCCTATAAAATGAAAACAAAAAAGTGTGTAGTATTTTTTTAAATTTGCATAAGTTTTGTTTGAGAGAGTAGTTTGAATTAATTCAAATGGAATTGTGAATAACAATTATCATTAATTGATGACCCAAAGAAATAAAATGGAAACACCTAATAAGAAACCCTAAATCTCTACTATGATACATGAAGAAGAGGAAGAAATGCAACATGGTATATCAAAATTACGAGACGAAGAGAAACAAATTTCGCTCTCACAAAAAGTAATTGAAGCTAAGATGGAAGGTTTGAAGAATGGACATATGGATTTATATAATATTATATAAAAATGATTGGGTATTTTTACAACTACAACCATACAAACAAATGTCCCTCCAACAAGCTAAGAAGGATAATAAATTATCACCAAAATATTATGGTTTGTACAAGGTGTTGCAAAATATTGGTACTATGGCATAAAAATTGGAGCTTCCTACATCTTCTTGAGTATGTTTCATGCTTAAATAAGGTTACAGGTGACAAGCTCTGAGTTCAAGCAATATTTCTAGACCTAGGCGAGGAAGGAAAGATCATATATGAGAATTGGAAGTGAGAAGTAAAGAATTGGAAGGGAGAAATAGGAGCAAGGGGAAGCATAATTTAAAGCCTCAAAGAAATCCAAAGAGCACAAAAGACAAGAGGATTTCTCCATCTATCACTGGATGATGAGATGGTCGGGTTTTTAAGGAAATGCAAAAGGTGGTGGGGAAAATACTAATATAAGCTACCATTTAAGTGTTTTGAATGTGGTAGAATAGTACTTTATTGTTGTAAACTTCCGTATAAATTCAAGAAGAAAGAAAAGGTCCAAGCAAATGAACTTGGAAACTTTATGTAAGTAGTGGGGTAGGCATGCAGTGCAAATATTTGTTTTCTTTATGCAAACAGGACTTTCACCGCTAATATCCATTACTTCCAGCTCCCCCAGTAGTCCCCGTTGCAAAACCATTCTGTCATAGCCACATAGTTCAACGAATACGCAACAACTCTCTTTCAGGAAAAATTCTTTACGAAAAATTCCATCGCTTTTGGAATAAATCCTGAACAGAGTGGATTTTCCTTTGACCTTTTCACAGATCACGATTTCAGTATTTCCTGGACTTCCAAATGTAAATTGAGGATCTAGAAGTCCACCTTTTGATGTTAATTTGCTATCTGGGTATGAAATTGCAAACAGATGACTGTAATTTTTCAATTCAAAGACCTTGAACACCCCCCTTTCTGACAGATTATAAATCATGCCCCTGCAATTTGGAATATCAAATTTCCAATGACAGATTACGAACTCACCCTGGAACAACTCTTTGTGGGTTGTAGCTCCTTTTTTTATGCATTCAATCAGGATGCTTATAATCCTTCGCCTTCCCGGACCCTCAGTAACCATTATCAAAGACTCATTATGTGGATTATAAACGTGAAAAAAGGATTTCCATGGTAGTTGGCTCGTAATAGGCCGGTCATTATCTATTTGTAGACGCTGGTGCACAAGGGGCTGGCCATCATTACCATAATCTAAATTAAGAATGAACGGAACTATACAGGTACCATTACTGGTCACATGAATATAACACACTGTGCTATGTGTTATCACCACTCCTGTTATGTTACCTAATCCATTAGTGAATGCAGCTACATGATACTCCCGAAAAATATTTGGTATCTTTTTGTTATTGCTACCAAACTCTCGGTAACGGAGCACATCAAAACTATTAAAAGAAGAGGAGTAATCCCTTACCATTATTCCTCTTTGTTGCTGTTCATGAGGTTGGACATCATTGCTTAAATCCTTTGCGCTCGTAGCTATGTCTGGTGGTGCCCATGATACAAGATTTGTTGGATTTTCTTCCCCACGCCTATTAGGGTTTTCCATTGCCTGTTGTAGAATCACAATAGTGCACGTTGAATGTATTTACCAGACAATTTCATCCACCCACACTGGTTTGGTTTTTGTCCTTAGGATCAAAATTAGAAAAAAAATAGATAGATAGATTCAGGATGCCCACAATGCTTAGCTCTTATCTCCTTTTAAAGAATGGATGAACTCTCTAGAACCCTTATTTTATTGTTTTACTCAAAAAATGAAGGTTAATACCATGGGTCAATACCATGGGCTCATTATGGTATATACCCATTTTGGAGTCTTTATCGTAAGGATTATGCTTTTTTCCCCTCAAGGTTATGGAAATTCCCACCATTTTTTCAAAAACTTTGGGAGGGATTTTTGTAAATCCAATTAAAACATGTGTAAATTCATAATTTTAGGTGTGGTCTACTTTTTTGATGATGCCTAATCCAATTCCACCATAGAAAACATGATTTAAACACACCCTCTACAAGATTTTATGAGATTTTTTTTCCATGATTCTTTCAATTTTGGACCTCAATTCCTGGGCTCTTTATCATTGTTCAATACATTGACACATATTCCAATATGCCATGTAAAATGGGTAGTAGCCTAACTAGCCCGAAGAATTGCCCTCAAAAGTTATGGAAATTCTCATTCTATTTAGAGAAAATTCAGCTAGGATTTTTGTAAGTCCTAGTTATATTAGTTAAACTTCAAAATATTAGGTGTCCTAGATGTTTTTGATGATGCTCAATCCATTTCCACAATCAAGAACAAGATTCAAACAATGCCTCTACAAGATTGTTTGAAGTTTTATTGGGGGGATTCGGCCCACTTTTGGGTGTACTATCAATAGCCACGACTTAAAATGACGTATTAAAAAGGTAATTTAAATTACCCAAATTTAAATTACTCAAATTACCCAACTTTAAATTACCCAAATTTAAATTAAAAAAGTAAATTTAAAATTTAAATTCAAATTACTCAAATAAACGTCACCTTTATCAAAATAACCGTATATATATTTTATATTTAAATTAATTTATTAACACAAGCTTTAATAAAATTTAAATTATAAAAGTAAATTTAAAATTAAAATTACTCAAATAAACTTCGCTTTTATCAAAGTAACTGTATATATATTTTATATTTAAATTAATTTATTAACACAAGACTTAGTAAAAGTTAAATTAAAAAATAAACTTAAAATTTAAATTTAAATTACACAAATAAATGTAATTTTATCAAAATAATACATTGACACAATATTTATTTTCATATTGACACAATCTTTCTCACAATTCAACATTTACCATGGCAAATTTACCATGGTTAACTTTCATATTGAGGCAATCTTTGTCACAATGGGAAGTTGGTCCATGGTTGACCGTGGTTGAATTTCATATTGAGAGAATCTTTGTCACAATGTGGCAATGGACCATGGTTGACAATGGATGACCATGGTTGTCACAATGTGACATTGGAGAAAGAGACAATCTTTGTCACAATGTGACCATGATGATTCACCATTCTTTACCATGATTAGCCATAGTTAACCGTGGTTGACCATTGTTGACTATGGTGGAACATGATTTTTTTTATATTGAGACAATCTTTGTTACAATGTAACATTGGACCATCGTTGACCATGATTATAAACCCAACAAATTTCTACTAAACCATAGGACTAATATTATAAACCCTAGGAATATGAACCATTAGATTAATAAACCTAAGGGATTGATATTATAAAACCAAGGGATTAATATTATAAACTCAAGGTATATAAACACTAAGATAAATATTATAAACCCAAAAATAAACATGGTTGACCATGATTGATTTTCATATTCACACAATCTTTGTCACAATGCGATGTTGGACCATGGTTTACCATGATTTATTTTCATATTGAGACAATCTTTGTCACAATACCACGTTGGATCATTCTGATCATGATTGATTTTCATATTGAGACAATATTTGTCATAATACGATGCTAGACCATGGTTGACCATAGATGACAATGGTTGTTACAATGTGACATTGGAGAAATGCATAATCCTTGTCACAATGTGACCATAATTATTGTAGAGTTCCATAATTCTTTTGTTTTGACACCCTTTTTCCTCCATTTTCCCCTTTTTCATCATCATTATCAACTCAATAAAGGTAGTAAATCATAGATTTTGATAAGCTAAAACCTCTTACATGCCTTATTTTTCATTTTCGTTAATGTTCCTTATTGTTATGTTAAAGATTACATTAGCTATGGAATTAACATGATTCTGCACCTATTTTATAAATCTGTAGCTACCTCCATGGTTCGCGGGGTTTTACTACGCTAATGAAGCAACTAAGCACATGGGTAGTTGAGGATCGATCCCCTCATGGATCTTCTCCTATTGACTCGAGGCAATTCACCCAAGGAATCACACAGTGGCATGGTCAAAGACACAAGTCAAACATGTAGCAAAAAAAGTCTCAGTACATCACATTTCTTTGATTTGCTTTCCAAATAGAAAATTGACGAAGTTACACCTTTCTCTGTAGTTTCAAATTTTAATAAGGATTGAACAAAAGATGTGTAGGAATAGAAGTCTCACATTGTTGAGGACGGATTCCATATAAATATCTAACCTCTGTAAATGATAGTAGGGAGGAAGTAATAGTTAATTGCTAAAGAATTGTGAAATAAAACATTGTTCTTGTATTAATTTGAACTTATCTTTATGTGATTCAATGTGTACGTGTTACACAGTGATTTTTCACTCTCGTGTCACTCTCCATTCCTAATCTTGGAGAACCCTAGTAGTGACTACTCTCTTATACTTTCACCATGAAACTTATGTTCTTGCATCCCTTGAAGTTTGAAGAAATAAGTCCCCACTCCCTTCAAGAAATTTCCAAAGAATCCTTCTTAAAACAAAGTTTTCAAGATCAACACTCTTTCTGAGTGTCTCACCCGTGCCGATGGCAGAAGTTTACACTATGACCTACGCCGATCAGTGCTACTGCTAGCCCAATATCCATGTTGGTCTATTTGTGGAAATTTTATAAAAAGGAAACAGAGTTTCATGTCTAGAAACTTCTAGTGGCGATGTGTTGGATGTTCGTTGGGCTCGATAAAGCTGAGGAGATCTCTTTGGAATTTTTTCCCCATTAAAAGATGGAAAAAACCAAAGAGATAATACCTCTCCCATCATAATAGGAACCATCTCATCTCTATCAAAGCTATATAAACTCCTCCTTTTCCAAGTTGAACTCGTCTTTTTGGAGCTTGAATGTTATGAAACTAGCTCAAGAAAAGATAGAAAAGATAGATCAACGCCTTAGAATTCAGCCTCTTCGAGGGGGCAACCTCCTTTACATTACATAAATGAACAATTCTTGGATGATACAAATGAAAAGACCTCCTTTCTATATATAGGAGTCTACTACATGACAATAATAATGTAAAGGCACAATAATAACAATAGTGGACTTCTATGGGGCACAATAGTAACAATATGGGCACAACAATATTCATAAGGGGTACAAGTACAATAGTAATGGGGTAACCACTAGTATTATGGGGATCCAACATGCCCCTCTCGTTCAAAAAATGTGTTGTCCTCAACGCTTGAGTAGTTCTAGATGCTTCTGTATAAAATTCTCATCCTCCCATGTGGAATCTTTAGCAAATAAGTTCTTCCACTTGATAAGATACTCTGAAATTGATCGATTTCGTAGCTATCGAGTTCTTGTTTCTGTGACTGCTTCTCGTTCCAATATAATTTTTCCTTCCTCGTCAAGTTCAGGCAATATTGTTTGAACTGGTAGCTTGTTGCCTATAACCTTCTTTAGTATGAAACATGGAAAAGTGGGTGCAATCGAGAAGCTGCACGAAGCTCTAATTTGTATGCCATAGTACCAATATTTTGCAGCATTTTGTACGGACCATAATACTTTGGTGATAATTTATTATCCTTCTTAGCTTGCTTGAGGGATATTTGCTTATATGGTTGCAGCCATAAGAATACCCAATCACCTATATCAAGACTTCTTTCACTGCGAT
>APFE030006981.1:219345-245721 GCA_000404065.3 Pinus taeda | reverse complement strand
AACCTACGTAGTGAACCGGAAGGTTAGAGGGGGGGCAAAGCCCCCCCTTCGTTGCGCCGATTGCGCAGCGGGGGGGTCACAGGGGGGGCGGCAGCCCCCCTTGTCCGGGGGGTTTGAGGGGGCCGGGTAGCCCCCCTCTACGAGGTTTGGAGCAGCGCACCGAGAAATTTTTTCTTTTTTTGGACCCTATATTAGGTTGGGCGAACCTACCTATGGTTTTTCGGTCCATGGTTTTGGACGCGATGGTTTTCGGTCCATGGTATTGGATGCTTTGGCATGTATAAATATGTATTGTAACATTGAAAGGAACATAATGAAAAATCAAGCTGGTAGTCTCGATTTTGGTGTCTAGCGGGAAATCTTTGTGTATATGTGTTTTATGTGTTATGCTCTCACATTTTTATTTTTCCTATGATTTAGAATTCGTATGCAGGTAATTTCTGTACAGGGTTAAAACCTACACTTATGATACCTCTGTCATCCAACACACCATACCTCTCAAGGAAAACCAAAAACCTTTCAAACAAAAACTTAGGAGGGTCAACCCTGTGCACCCATCAGATTCTCATAATGGGTTTCAAATTTGGTGCCCACTAGAAAGAAAATAGGAGAGATTAGGCTGTGTGTCGATTTGAGGAATTTAAATAAAGTCTCTTTAAAGGATAATTAACCCTTACCCAAAATGGATCACATTCTACAAAGGGTAGTGGGTGCTTCAAGGATCTCACTGTTGGATGGATTCTCAGGCTTCAATCAAATCCTAATGCACCTTGATGATCAAGACAAAACTACTTTCACAACCCCTTGGGGAACATTCAAATATGTGAAAGTGCCTTTTGGACTCAAGAATGCAGGAGCAACTTTTCAGAGAGCAATGGATATAGCTTTTGCCAAAAAAGTTCATGATTTCCTAGTCATATACCTAGATGATCTCACTGCCTTTTCCAAATCAGATCAAGAACACCTAGATCATCTCAGACAGGTATTTTTAATTTGCAGAAAATATGGCATATCACTAAATACAAAGAAATCAATGTTTGGCCTAGAAGAAGGAAAATGATTGGGCCATATCATCTCCAAAGAAGGCATTAGGATTGATCTGGATAGAATACAAGCTATCTTGCAAGTCCCTCACCCTAGAAACATCAAAGAACTACAAACCTTTTTGGGGAAGATCATTTTTCTAAGAAGATTCATACCAAATCTTGCTTAACTGATAATATTGTTGAACAACATGTTGAAAAAAGATTCCAAGGTCAAGTGGACAATAGAAGCTAAACAAGCCTTTGAAAAAAATCAAAAAAGCTTTGAATCAAACACCAGCCCTTACAAACCTAAATTTTGACAAAGACTTTATCATATTCTCATTTGCATCAGAACATACAATCGCTGTTGTTTTGCTTCAAAAAGATGACCGGGGATGTGAAAAACCCATAGCATTTTTTAGCAAAGCACTTAGAGATGCTCCACTTAAATATCAAATCATTGAGAAACAAGCATATGCACTTGTAAAGGCCATTAAGGACTTTAGAGTTTACATCTTATACTCTCATGTGATTGCTTATGTGCCCAATACTGTTGTTAAAGACATCCTAACCCAAGAAGGAATTGAAGGCAAAAGGGGCAAATGGATAGCTACCATACTAGAATATGACATTGAAATCAAACTAACAAAGCTGATAAAAGGACAAGGACTAGCTAAACTTATGACTGAAACCAACTTGCAAGCCCTTGACATAAATCAACTGGATAATGAGCAGGAGATGGCGACTCCACAGATCAATCAAGCCTTTTTACAATCACCTTGGTATGCTGACATATGATTTGTATTGTTAAACTTGCAAGCTCCTCTAGGATTATCCAGAACTAAGAAAAGATTTTTGAAAATGAAAGCTTCCAAATTTTGTATTTTAGATCATGCTCTCTTTTGGAAAAATCATGAATGTGTTTTATTAAATTGTCTAATCAAAGAATAAACTGACAAAGCACTTAAAGAGTTTCATGCAGGGGATTGTGGTGGACATTTATATTGGAAATCAACTGCTGATAAAATCCTAAGGGCTGGATTTTATTGGCCCACCCTATTTACTGATGTAAGGAAATATGTAACTTCTTGCCACAAATGCCAAATCTTTGAAGGCAAGAAAAAGTTGCTGCCTCTACCCCTCAAACCCATTTCCACTGAAAGACCATTTCAACAATGGGGTTTAGACTTCATTGGGAAAATCCACCCTTCATCCTCTGGCCAACACAAATGGATCCTTACTGCCACAGACTACTTTACCAAGTGGATAGAGGCCATCCCTTGTAGGCAAGTTAATGACTCAGTAATCATGCAATTTTTAGAGACCAACATCTTGTCTAGATTTGGTTGTCCTGAAAATATTATAACAGACAATGCTGCTGCTTTTAAATCCAAGAAAATGATTAGATTTTGCCATAAATACCAAATTAATTTAGGCCATTCCACAACTTATTACCCTCAAGGTAATGGTCTAGCTGAATCCTCCAACAAAAGCCTGGTCAACATCATTAAGAAAGTCTTGGAGGAGAACAAGAAAAATTGGCATAAAAAGCTTGTAAATGCACTATGGACAGACAGATTGACTACTAAAAGATCCATTGGAACAAGTGTGTATGAATTGGTTTATGGTATGGAGGCAGTATTCCCTTCTTCCTTAGGAATCCCAGTGATAAAGTTGCTGCAAGAAATACAGGCAGAACCTAACGATATTTAGAGAATGACCAATCAAACTATTCACTTGTAGCAAACAAGAGAGGAGGTATATCAAAGACCTCAGGTTCTAAGATAAAAGCTTAAAAAGATATTTGATAAAAGAACCAAAGAAGAGGATTTCTTCATTGGAAACAAAGTTTTAAAGTGGGATTCCAGAAGAGAAGATAGGGGAAAGCATGGAAAATTTGATTTCTTGTGGAGAGGATCATTTATCATTCAGACTGTACAAGGAAACAACACCTATTTTTTGAAAAGCTTGGATGGTACAGAGGCAGATGAGGGTCCGGTCAATGGTCGAATGTTGAAGCATTATCTTGATCCAGTTTGTTGAGATATCAACACTTTAATTTTCACATAACAGTGTTTATTTTCTGCAGTTTATTACAACAATAAGATAGGGAATAAAATACAACAAATTTTGAGGGAAAAGCAAGGAATTGTGCCACCTTTTGGTATTACATATTAATTTTATTAGAAGAAATGGAAGAAGGAGACTTGATAGTTGTAAAAAGGATGAAAAATATTCAGACAGACTATCCAAAACAAAGATGCAACTATTTGAATTAATTCATGAGAAATACTTAGATATTGCAAAGGTACAACTTTGTTGGCAGCAAAGGAAAATCCTCACAAAACAACAAGAACTGAATAATAAGGCCATCTGACCTGCTGTTCTTGACTTTTCACCAGGAAAAGCCATCCCCAAGTGGAGCCACTGTTAGGTTCCTATACCAATAGGTTTCATTTTTCATGATTGATTAGAGAAGTGCCAAATATGTTCATCCTTTCCATGCTGCAAAGGTTTCCATATTTTGAAGAAAAGTGAAAAAGATTAAAAAAATGAAAAGAGGGTATGCCCAAAAAGAAAAATCAAAGGGAAAAAAGAAAAATAAAATGGTCGAAGAGAAAAATGAAAGAAATGAACCCCAAAGAAAAGACCAGGAAAGTGTGCTAGTTCAAATGCCACTACTATTCCATTTTTTGAAGAATTTCACTATGTATAGTTGCTTGACTCTTATCATGGTTTATGAATGGCCAAACAGCTTAATCTTGGCCAAGTTCATATTTGAATTTAGTTGTCCTAGAATAGAGAATAAAGGTCTGTCCAAACAGTCCAAGCTTAGCAGATAAGTAGTTAAGTAGAGAAGCAAAGGAGCTCAACAGCTAAATCTGAGCCCTTGGAAGAGATAAGGGTAGACTTAGATAGGAGGGCAGCTAAAAGAAGAGAGTCAAGGTTTGCTAGTTCAAATGCACCCAAGGAAAATGAAGAAAAAATGTTAGGTGTAATAGGATGGGTAAGTAGTTTTGATGTTGCAGAAGAAGTGGCATGAGTGATTTCTTTACTCAAATATAATTCGACTCTTATGGATATTATGAATGCCATGACAAAGTGTGGTGACAAATCAGATGTTGCATGTCTAACGCCCCTTCATTCCTCTCACAACAATCACTTACTAACATTCCACCAGCATATTGAGGTCTGCTCAAAGTCCCTAGACCACTCCATTTCAGGTGAAAGTTTTAGCAGAATGATGTTTTCTCCATGAGCTAAGAAGCCACATTTCTTGTGTAAAACATTTATCTTCTACTAAGCCTAAGCTATTCGACTCTGCTACTAAAAACCCTCTCATTTCCCTAAGCCTAAGTTCCTAACTCTACAACTTAGCGCTTCACTTCATAAAGCCATATTGACATGTTAACTTTATTATATAATTCCTATGTAAATGTTTTCCCCTCCCCTATTATACTAAATACATAAAAAACCCAAAATACTTTAATATCCCTCCCCTTGGCTAAAGTTATAGCCATATTTCAATTTTTGTTGGGAGTTATTGGTCCACTCGGGGCCAATAACAACCCTCCACGTGCTCCATCGGGATTTGTTTAACATTTGGTTAAACAAATAACCAAACCCACCAACATAAACCCTATAAAAACCCTTATAACCAAATTTTTATACCCTACCAAACATTATAAAACGTTGAAATATTACGGTGGGACCTGCACCTTACGCCTCCACCAACTTCGCATCCTGTCAACCGTCGGATCATCACCCTCAGATCAGATGGTCTGTGGCCATATCGCAACCACCCCAATCGCCAAACTTTACCTTCCGGGAAAATGGCAATTTTTCTGCCGTACAGGAGACATGCATTGCCCGCTCAGCACTATCGCGACCCCTCCTCCCAATACATCTTTTGCCCAAAAGTAGTGCGGGAAATACTGCTTACCGCCCACTCCCCGCTGACGTCATGACTACGTCATCTGCTGCCATCACCCCCACGTCATCCCCACGTCACAACTGCCACCTCACCCCCATGTCATTTGCCACGTCACCGCCAAATCAGCTTTCGTACACCTGCTACACGACAAAGATTACGTCATGCTAACGTCACTCGACCAAAGTGCGCCAACAACCTGCCAAAGTAAAAAAAAAATTGTTAAAAGGTGTAAAATGTCGTTTTTGTTCATTTTTTCTTTGTTTCTTCTGTGCAACCTCTACATGCTCTTTTACGTCCAAAGCAGCATTTTAACTGCACAGTCTGCCACCCAGCGAAATTGACTCCACAGTTCAGTCCCTCAGCTTGGTCTTCCATCTACATTTTACATAGGGCGTCCATTAAAACAGGTATTTACCCAAGTTTTACTCCTAAACCCTATTTTTCTAAGTTTTCTCTGTAAAATTTCCCAGAGCACCCAAATTTAAATTATAAATGCATTGCTACAATCAAACCTTGCGCCGCAACCTCTGTCCCTACCCATTTTTTGTAGGAAAATCCCTCAAACTCTGTCTCCCTCAGCAAAGGTCATTCACTGAGTCAAATTCGAGCTCACTCTGTTTTGCAATTCCCGAGTGAAATGCCCTGAACTGTCTTTATCCATTTTCACTAAAATACACTCTCCAAGCTTCATTTTCTGCTATAACTTTTACCAAGCAAGTTAAGAACGAATCGCTCTAGTATGCAAAATCTTCTGAGAAAAGCCCCAGAGCCACTGTTTTCTCACTGTTGCTGTAAAGACCCACATTCCAATTAAAAATCACCAGACAATTTATAAGATGGAAGCCCCTGCTCTAGTGGCCCTCAATGTTGCCCCTCTCAATGCTCCACATAAAGAACTTGAATGGTTACCCCTAGCTGACAAGGATTTCCAAATCAAAGATTTGGTTGGCTGTAAATCTCATCTCCAAGCTTTCTGTGAGATCAAGAATAGCTACGAGAACAAAACTGATGTATTAAAAATTTGGGAGTCTAATATGCCCAAGTACTACCTCCCTTCAGTTAATATTTTTCCTGACCTCATCCACCAATGCCATGCCAATTATGAGCCTACTCAAAGGGCAGTGATGTCTCCTTCTGGAACAGTTCTATTTCATATCACCCCTAAATCTATAAATGAGATCCTACATTTCAAACCAACTAGGCCTTTGACTCCTCTTTCCCTTGGATTTTTGCTTGACCAAGGGGGCAAATTGCCAAGTTCAGAGATAACCAGAATAGGCCAATTGTTCATGAAGCTAGATTATCAACCTCAGCAGCCTCCTCCTTATTTAGATATTTGGTTCAATGAGGCTGGGAAATTTATTATTGACATGATATCCTACATCCTGGGATTCAAAACCAGTGAGTATGTAGATGAAACCACATTGGTCCTCTTGTCCATTTTCACTCTAGGAAAACCCCCTGTTGTCAAGTATGATTACGCTACTTTCATAGCTGATAAGATCCATGAGCAATTCATGAGCATGGACAGAGAAGGAGGGTTCACTTCTTCATCATACATATATCACTTGTTCCTTATTATCAAACAGAGAGCTTCAAAATTCCTATTAGAAAGATGGATGTGAAACGGGAGCGTAGGTCTGTAATCTTCTAGACCTCAGTCTTCCACCATGTTAATAACTCCCCTTATACTTATTGTGAATTAATTGATCTCTTCATACATCCAGCCTCTTCTTTGCTGATGACAAGTCCTCCAGATAGACTGTCTGGTCAAATGCAGAAAATCCTACAGCTCTCCAAGAGCTACAGCATAGGTGACTGGTACTTTTACCAGAATCACACTAAGATCTGAATATATGGCTATGAGCTACGCCCCTACAAATTGCGAAAGTATATGCCAATGAGACTATTTGCATTGGAATACTTTAGGTAGTTCATCCAAGCAGACTTAATCCATTTTTGTGATGTCAAGAAAAAAGCACAACTCAAAATAAGAAATCAACTGGGCCCTTTCATCTTCAATAAGAGAGAAGCTTGGAAAGAAGTTGACAACATTTTAGGGCAACAACTTAAGCTGAAACAGAGTTTTTATTGGGCACCATATGACCCCAATCATTTCATAAGTTATAGGAAAGTAAAAAATAAGCTATCAACATATGTTCATTGTAAAATCCCTTAAATCCAGCAATATGCTAATCAACAAGAATGGTTAGAGGGCACATTAGTGGAACAAATTACTGAGTAAGATAAACTGGAAAAGGCAATGAAGGAGCTTGAAAAAACGCTTGAACTGGACTCTTTTGGATAGGTATCCTTCAAGCTGCCTCAGCACAGTGGAGGTGATACATCTTTTACTGAGATCTCACAGCAAACATCACAAAAGGCCAGTTCGGCATCAGTAAAGGGCAAGGAGGTAATGGATACAGAACAACAAAAAATGGCAGATTGGCCTACCACATCAAAAGAACAGGGTCAAGGGCAAGTTCCCCCAACTCAAACCAAGGCACCAGAAGCCCCTGTACTATAGACTCCTCAAAATGAGGAAAAGAGCAAAAAGAGAGATAGAGAAGAGGGTACCCTTGCTAGTGGACCAGCAGAACAACCAGGAGATAAGAGGCAGAGATTGAATCCCTATTCTGAGGAGGAATTTTTGGAAGAAACCACAGGCAGCATGAGAGATGAGGAAAGGACCGAGCAGCAAACTTCTCCATTAGTTGGCACATCAACTAGCTCATTCCAGCAAGAGCTAGAGATGCAACATAGTGTGGAAGTTTCATCCACCTGGCCTCAAAGCAAGCAAAGATTAGATATCAAGAAAACTTTCATTGAAATAAAAGCACAAAATCATCGAGTGAGAATGCAACTTTATAATCATTGGATGAGGACAACACCCACCAATCAATAAAGGCTAATGTCAGCTTATGATATTCAGGAAAAGAAGATGATCCTCAGTCATTTCAAGCCCAACATGCAACAACCACAGTTAGCTGCTGATTATATTAGAACCAATCTGGAAGTTTTCTCTAAAGACATCCACTCAATTGGCCAAATTGAATTACATAAGAAAACTGGGGAGATGGTGTACTCGACCTTGGTAGACAAGGCATTGCTCGCCCACAAACTGCAAAATTCATTGCATAATACCTCTGCCCAATTAGAATTGGAAAGGGCCTCTTCCTTAGCAAAGGACAATAGGATTAAGTCCTTAGAAGAAGTTATCATTGAGCTCGGGCATGATCCCAAGGATGCAAAGGGTATCAAGGCCCTAATAAAGAAAAAAGAGGAGGATATAGCTGCACTAAGGAGACAATTAAAGATACCTGTCACCATGCATCCACAAACAACAGAGCTATTACAGAAAAAGGCAGAGGAAGACATGGTGGATTTATTGATAAGGATGAATGAGTGGTTAGCAGAAACAAAGCAGGAATTGGAAAAAGCAACAAGAGAGAAGCAGGGAGTGTCGACCTCCCAACCACCAGAAACAGTTCCAACAAGAACAATTGCTCCTTCTACAACCACAACATCAGTACCTCCCCTTGTCCTAACAACAGGTACATCAGCTTCAGATGCTTCAGCGACAACAACAACAACAGTACCAGATACCAGCATGGGCATGGAGGAAATGATGAAGGTAATAAAAGAATTAGAACTCCAAATGGCAAAGCTAAAGGAAGCTAAAGAAAAACTAGCCAAGTTAGAGGTAAGCTATTACAAATCCAAAATAATTGTGGCAGAAAAAACCAGAGAGGTAAAAACCTTGGAAAATAAGGTAAAATCTTTGGAGAAATATCTTACTCTTCATAAACCTCTCTCAGAGATCAAGACAATTTTGTGGACTAAGATTGGCCAGTCCATCACTGATCAATGGAGATCAATAGAGACTATCCATGAATAGATTAAATTAATAGAAATGGCCCAGGTAGAGATTCAGAAGGCCAGAGCATCATTGGGAAACATTCCTGAGCAGGCCAATAGACTAATCCATTTTTTGAACACTCATACTAGGGAACAACTAGAAGCTATAGATATCAGGGACATAATAGGTACTGTTTTGACAGTGAAAAAGGTGCTAACCCTGAGAAATTTTATACAAAATCTAGAGAGAAAGTGTCAAGAAATGCAGATAGAAATAAATACTTTTACAGAAAAGTTTACAGTCTTGCAACAGAAGGGTCTACCCAGTTTTTTAACCAGCAATCAGAGACTGTTAACACATGAACAATATGCTCATAGGGTGAATACATATGTTTCCAATCATATCACAGCATCATCAAGCACTTCAAAAGACACAAGACCTCCCTCTGGACAGAGCTTATATGACAAGTTGGAAAATCTGTTCTATATCGAACATGAAATCAATCATCTTTTTGCAGTCCAGCCCAACTTTTACAGGTATACTAACGCTGATGAAACATTAATAAAAATGCAAAGACACCATTTTCCAATAGACCAATGGTGGCAGAGCATGTTGGAGGTTTTACCAAGGTAATTCTAATTTTACTTTTTATCTGCATTTGATCAAATGTCAAAACACATGGCACATATAATAAAGATGAGAACAACAAAGGAAGGGAGTCAAGCTGGGACTGTTGCTCAACAAAACAGGATCACGCACAGATAACAGAGCCAGGGCAACAACTCAGCAACGCAAAATAAAGAGACAGCAACCAACCGACTTATTGAGTTAAAAAAGTCAAACATATCTTATCAATTAAAGCAGCCAACACAACAACAATTACTCCTACATTCATTTCTACATTTATTTCCCTTGTAAGAGTAGGTGGAGGAAGTTATTGCTTGATATTTTATCCACAAGATATTTTGTAACTCCTTTTGTATAAATACTTCCCCAAGAGATGTATTCGGGGCTCTCTTCTGGACTGTGTTGTAACTCTGAGAATTTCTAATGCAAAGGCTGTTGAAGTTTACTGTTTGTTGTTCTGTCTGAATGTGTATTTGATGTTCTGGGCCCTGCTACAGAATTCTTGTGTCTTTCTATGGATCAATAAGTTATTCTAACCTGTGTTTTGTGTTTTTTGTGTTTGCAAATTTCATATATGTTTCATATTCTTAGTGACAGGGAAAAAGAATAGCCCAAAATTTGTTTAAATACACTCTGTGCTCAATCTTAGTTGCTAATTATGTTTTCTTCAGAGTTAGCATAAACAGGAACTCTTAGCTGCTCCTGTTTCAAATAATTCTTTCACTTTGAATATTGACAAGGAATTCTTTACTGCTCCTTGATAATATTCATGCATCTTCCCCCTGCCAAACATGATGAAGGATTATTAACTGCCCTTCATCCCCTGGCCTACATTCCATCTATTTCCAACTTATAAAATTATTCCAAGATAGATTATATTGCTCTATAGTATAACCTTTTGTCAAAGAAAACAGATTCAGCAGTTCACCCTCATAGACTCCATTAGCCCAATGGAATAGACTCTTTAGACTTGCATCCCATGCCTATTAAAGATCACCATCCAAAAAATCAAAACAAACCCCTGCACATCATAACTAGCCTAAAATACCTCAAACAAAGCTAAATTATGGAGAGATAGCCCTCTCTGGCTGCAGATTGGCTAGAAACTGCATCTAAAAGACTGGTTAGTGGTTACCTCGGCCGTATTCCCTTTTCTCACAAGTTTTGGGCAACAACCTGAGTGATAACACAAAGCACTTGGAGGTAGTCTTGATATTATTGGGAGAGCATCAATTGTATGCCAAGCTTAGCAAGTGCAATTTATTTCAGACTAAAGTTCACTACTTAGGGCATGTTGTTTCCAAGGAAGGTATAACAGTGGACCCAAGAATGATTAAAGTTATCATGGAGTGGCCATCTCCTAGGAATGTGGATGAGGTCAGGTCATTCATGGGACTAGCAATTTATTATAGGCAGTCATCAAGAACTTCTCACAAATTTCATATCCTAATACATATTTGTAGCGAATAGGGAAGAAATTTGAATGGATAGAGGAATGTGCAGCTAGTTTTGAGCAGCTGAAGCATTTTATTACAAATGCTTCGGTTTTGAATATTGTGAATCCTGACAAAGTGTTCGTGGTATGTACAGATGCATGCAAGAGAGGACTTGGTGAATTCTTAATGCAAGAAGGATAAGTCATATGCTATGAGTCAAGGAAGTTCAATGAGCACAAGAAGAGCTATGTGACTCATGATCTTGAGTTTGCATCTATCATTTATGCTTTGAAGATGTGGAGGCATTATCTTCTTGGCAAGAGGTTTGTCTTGATGAGTGATCATAATGGACCGAGATACTTGTTTGACCAATCCAATTCAAATGCCATACAAGCTATATGGTGGGATAAACTCAGTGATTTTGACTTTCAGATTAGGTACATCAAGGGAAAGGAGAATAAGGTTGCAGATTCTCTCAGTATGAGAGTGAAGGTAAAGCACATTGCAACAATGAGTTCTTATGGGACAGACTTGCAGGATAGAATCTAGCAAGTAGGACAACATGATGACAGGTACTAGTAGTTGAGGCACAGGTTACAATAGTAGGGTGTAGGTGATAGGGATGAGGATTATCACCTTACGAAAGATGGCTTGGTCAAATTCAAGAACAAGATTCATGTGCTGGATATCAGTGAGCTCAGGAAGCTTATCTTGAGCGAGTTTCATGTCAAGTCATATTTAGGTTACTTGGGACATCAGAAGACATTCAAAACAGTTAACAAGTTTTATCATTGGTTGAACATGAAGAAAGAGGTGGTTGAGTTTGTTGAAAGATGTTTGGACTGTCAGTAGTTAAAAGCATAGTGTAAGCATCCAGGTGGTTTATTACAACCGATTCCAATTCTAGAATGGAAATGTGAGTTCATTTCCATGGAATTCATTATAGGGTTAACAAGGACATCGAGACACCATGATTCCATCATGGTTGTGGTTGACAGGTTAAGTAAGGTAGATCACTTCATTGTAGTTAAGTCTACAAATTCAGCTAGTGAGGTAGCTCAAATTTTCATAAGGGAGATAGTGAGATTTCATGGTGTTCCCAAGAAGATCATATTAGAAAGAGATTCTGATTTCACATCAAGGTTTTGGAAAGAGTTGTTTGCACAATTGGGAAAAAAGTTGGCTTTCAGTACAACTTATCATCCACAGATAGATGGATAAATAGAGAGAGGGTCAATAGGATTCTTGAGTATATGTTGACGATATATGGCATGCATCAGCAGAGGAAGTGGGAGGAGTATCTTTGACTATTAGAGTTTTCTTGTAATAATGGGTTTCAGGAATCCTTGAATATGATTACATTTGAGGTTCTTTACGGGTAGAGTTGTAATACTCATATTAGCTAGAGTGATCCAGTGAACAAGGTGTTGATTGGATGGGACATGTTAGCAGAGATGGAACAAGAAATGTAGGTTACCAAGAGGAATCTAAAGGCAACACATGATAGGCAGAAGAATTATGCAAATCAAGAATTCAAAGAGTTTCAGGTTGGGGAGCATGTGTACTTACACATCAATCCCATTGGATCATGTGTTAAGATGGCACCTGAGTATTGCAGGCCTTTTGAGATCCTTGAGATCATTGAACTAGTTGCCTACCGACTTAAACTACCACCGATAGTGAAAATCCATGATGTTTCACTTGTTTCATTGCTTAAGAGGTATGCCCATGATGTTGATCATGTGATTAAATGGTTTGTATTGCAGGTGGAACTAGAGCACGAAAAGTTTTAAGAACCCCCCTAAATTTATATGTATAATAAATGGGTGAATCCCCATGATATATAGGAAAACTGGAAGGTGATTTTATCAATAATATAATATGTATATATAATTTTTTGCTGAATCTCTCACCAAATTATATTGTCTTGTAAACTCATGGAGAATCTTTCGCTGAATTATAAAATCTTGTAAGATCTTGGCGAATCTTTCACTGAATAATAAAGGCTTTGTAAAGGGCTAACAAAGTTCATAATGAGTATTTCTTGTAATGGCTTCAAGCCCTTTTAAGCAATCCATCAAGAACCAAAACAAGTATATTCCTTATATAGAATATACAGACATTTCTCATTGAAAGTCAATTAGGTTTGGTGTAAGCAGTAGGGAGAAATCCTATATGTGACAATGTGCTGAACTCAAAATGCGTATTTCGTGTAATGGCTATGAGCCTTATTGTCTAAGTAATTCCCCGAGGACTAAAATATGTATATTACTCATATGGAATATAAATATATGAGCAAGGAGTGGGAAATGAGTCACAAGAAGTCCTTAGAAAATTGACAAGAAGAAGATATGTGCAAAAATAAAAATAAAAAGGTGAAAATGCAAAAATGGAGAAGAAATACAGGGGCATAATGGTGAAACAACAAATTCATAATCCATGGGAGGAACAATGATTAGAGATAGTGAGGGAATATTTTCCCTCAGCCTAGGGTAATAAAGGTAGACATTAAAAATCTCACTTATGCAAGTGTAGTTAAAAAAACATTAAGATTTATGCTAGTCATGAGAGGGAGGAAATCTAGAAAGAAAAAGTGAGGACAAGAATTTAAATGGATCAAAGCATTAGGATTACAATCCTTGCTCGTCGAGTTTGGGTACTTCCTTTGAGGCCTATTGAAAAATTAGGTATGATCTATCTACGTATCTTGTTATCTAATTAGTTTGTAAAATAGTTTCCAAGTAGCTATGTTAGAGCATGGAGTTTGTCAAAAAAATTCACCATTCTACCTATCTTGAGATGGAGATGGACGAATATGAGCATTGGAGATAGAATTCTCCCATTTTTTTGTTGTAACAAGTTGTACATGTATATCTACAACACCCTAATTTTAGTTCAAACAATATCCATTGGCGTGAGAAAAGATGTTTGAGGTTTTCACCTTGCCTTTTTTTATCAGTATTGATGTTTAGTAGATCCAAGGATAAGATGGATTTATGTTAGTTTATAATTGCTTAAAATTTAAATATAGAAATTTAAAGAAATATGATGTCATTTCATTTTTATTTTATGTTAAAGTCTTTAAATAAATAAGATATTAGGTCCTTTTTTCATTTTATTGTATTAGTGACACACCCACACATAGGGATATCCCCCACCCTAAGCTATCAAGTACCCGACTTTTGTTGGCGCAAAAAATAAATATGGCATGAGAAAAGTTTGGTTCTTACCCGTTTTGAACTTGGAGGCAGGTTACAATTAATAAACAAACATTGAAGCTCTTCCAGTTGATTATTTGTCTTTCATCAACATATGTGCTTGTTATAACACCATTTGGTTACTATCTAAGAAACCATAAAGACTCTGACTAATCATTGTGTGAAATGAAATCTCCAAAGGTCAATGATAGGAATATTATTGTAGGCTATCCATACTCTTCAACAATTTAAATCTTTTAAGCTCAACATAAACTTTTGATATGTTTCATTATTATGATCTTTTTCTCCCAATATTCCATCCATCCACTTGGCATACTTCAAGAGTATCCTTTGTGTTGTTATATAGTTAGGTATTTGTGCTTCAACCTAGATAGGTAATTTTGTATTTTAAGGATATTTCTTCTTTTCAGTTAGATTTTTATTGTGCTCTTAATGTATTTCAGTTTCTTCAATGGCCTCCTTTATGGAATTCTATAGCTAGGTGTTTCTGCTTCAACCTACATAGCTATTTTTGTGTTTGAAGGATATGCCTCCTTTTTGGATACATTTTTATTGTGCTCTTAATTTATTTCATAATCTTGATAAAACTTCCCTCTTTCCTTTCTAACAAAGAATTAATTTAATTCAGAGTATTAACTGTGGTTCTAATTTTTATTGTGCTCTTAATTTATTTCATAATCTTAATAGAACTTCCCTCCATTTCTAACAAAGAATTAATTATTAACAATGGTTCTAATGTTCAATTAACACCCTCAACAATAACAACAATATTTTTATTTTTCTCTTTACATCAAATACATAAAATCATGATTACATCTGTGGTTATAAACATTGAACCTAACCTAGTTACATATTTCAACAACTTTGACCTATAAAATGTTGAATAGTAAGTTATAGGTATTATGTGAATACACTTTTTGTGTGTAAGTTGGTTGGAAATATCAAGGGAACAAAAAATCTAGTTATGTAACTTAAGTCTAATACAATCTAAGAATGTTTTTGACAATACCTTTGAATCATAATTTTTTAAATTTGGAAAAGTTTAAATTATATTTTTTAATTAAAATGTTAGAATAAATTAAATTTTATTTTAATAGTAAAAATAAGATATTTAACTTATAAAATGTTAGAATAATTAGCTATTTTTGTGTGAATGTTGTTTAAAAATTTCCTGGAAACAATATTTTTTAATCATATTAAGAGTTAATTTCCTTGAGTAGAGTACAATTATTTAAATGATTTTTGACAATTTAAATACTCTTGAATCTCACTTTTTTTTAACTATAAAATTAATTTCACTTTAGTTTTTTTGATATTTATATATTAAAAATTAAAAACTACATTTTAATTAGGCTATAATTTGACTATGAATAAATATATTTAAAGTTAACTATGATTCAAATTCATACACATTACTTTATTTTTATATTTTTATATGAGAAACACGAGGATAAATATTGTGAAGTGCATGTTTAATAGCTAATTAAAATTTAAATTAGTATTCCAACATATAAAAGCTAACTAAAATTTAAATTCACAGAAATGAATTTAAATGAATCTGGTCCTGATTATGAACACACTTCATAGTTAGAAGCCAAAAAATTTTCTCAGATGATTTCTACCGACAAACTTTATTTAAAAATAAATTTGTAAAATTAAACTTATAAATGTATTTCAGTACTCTAAAGTAAAAACAAAATGAAAATAATTAGGTAAAGTGCAGTGAATCAAGTTCATCAGTCTTCCAAACCGCTCTACCCATAAACTTCCAATCCCCTGCCGACACGATATTCCCAGACATCCGAATCCTCCGGCATATTTGCTGATATCTATCTCCACCCGCACTGCAACCAACAAATATAAAAAGGACAACATTTAAGTAAAAACAAAATGAAAAATGAAATTTAAGTGTAATTTCTTCCCCATTGTTACTTCTAATGACAGGTCGCTTTTGAGGCTACAGAGCTGCCACGCCTTTCCATCATCTATCCATCCTCACGGGCAGCGGCGGCTCCTTGAATTTGTGTCCTCAAATATACTTTTGTGGATATTCCACTCACTGTTTTCATAGCAGGCCGCACTTGGCTTTTGTTTTCCAGATTCTCTGCAATGGCTGTGACATCAGTCTCTGTGACGAAGCCATTCTTCTCTGTGAATGCCATTTCGAATCCTTATTGTAAGCCTGGCACAATGGATTCACCCTCTGTCAAAATTGTCTCAGCGGGAGATTCCCAGTTGTTTGGAACCAAAATCTCAACCTCAATAACTCGGTGCATGCCTGCCAGGACATTTCAGACACGGAGAATGATAGCTGTGGCCAAGGTAGGAAATCTCCACCACCATCAATTAGTTTGGAGAATTTTTTTTAAGTTATTTGTGTGAATGTATCAGTGGGATGGTAAATATTAAGCACGATGAAAATAAAAAAAACAATATATAAATGATTGACTTATTATATGATGCTTAATATTTACTTCCATAAAATCTATAACCTAAATTAATAATATATAAATTAAGTTCCAAAAATCTCAAATGCTAAAGTCAATTCACTAATGTGTTAAGATTCCGGTTAATCATTATGTATGCATTTTAATGTAACATTTTAAGATTCCGGTTAACCGTTATGTATTCATTTTAATGTAACATTTTAGACATTGGGTTCCAAAAGGGGAATACATTGCATCTCATTTACAGAGAAATATAGTGAAAAAGGGAGAGTGTCAGAAAGGGAGAGTGCAAGTACTGATAGTTTACCAGCTCACAATATAGTCCAGTCTTTTAAGTGTGTAATATGTTACTTGCAACATCACACATTATTGTCATATAAGATCCCATCCATCTGGATGGGAAAGATAATTTTTTTAACTTTATTCAAACTCAAATTATAGGGATTAATGTACACTTTTTTTTTCACACACCTTTGAATATTAATAATCAAGCCTGGTTCAGGTTTCCGAAGGATCGGTGCCACCCAATTTCAACTTAAAAGACCAGGATGGTCGAATGGTGAGTTTGTCAAAATTCAAGGGGAAACCAGTGGTGCTTTACTTTTACCCTGCAGATGAGAGCCCTGGCTGCACTAAGGAGGTAAGATGCCCATTCCTTGACACTTTTCCAAATATCAAATTCCTTTTTAAAATGCAGGCTGAAACTTGTAATGCCTCCTGTGTAGGCCTGTGCTTTCAGAGATTCCTATGAGAAATTCAAAAAGGCTGGCGCTGAAGTGATTGGAATCAGTGGAGATGGTCCTGAATCTCATAAGGTATGTTATTTAGATTAATATAAATTTAGTATAATTTCTACAATTGGCATCTAAGATATTGAGATTAATGTAGATAGAAGCAATATTGATTTAATTTGGACTTAGAAAATTATTTAATTCCACACTTCATTATAAAAATGATTTTTTCAGTTCCATACTTCAATACATTGCATATCCCTGAGAAATGGGTAAATACAATGCACATTCCTGAGAGATTGTTGAGGCTATCAAGGCATTTCTTCAAAATTTAATAACATTTAATTTTTTTTAAATAATGGGTTAAGCTATCCTTATCTTGCTGAAACTATCCTCATATGTATGGTGTTTGAAATAAAATAAAAAAATTACAAGAAGGCTATACATAATTACAATGCACATTCCTGGGAAATGAGTGAAACTATGAAAACAGTCTTTCCCACTTTAAATAAATAATGGGTTAAACCATCCTTATCTGGGTGAAACTATCCTTATCTGTATGGTGTTTGAAATAAAAAAATAACAAGAAGGCTATACATAATTACAATGCACATTCCTGAGAAATGGTGAAACTATGAAAACAGTCTTTCCCACTCTGTATATGAAAACAGTCTTTCCCACTCTGTGTGTGGATAGTGTGTGGGGATATTGTTGCTAAATAATTTTCAATCAAGGACTACAGATAGAAAGAAAGAAATACAACAAAATATAAGGCAAACAACATTTTATAATTATAATTAAAATAAATTATTTTTCTATTTAATAGATGATTAATTATTTTAATTTAAATTATTTTATATATATAAAGTTAATAAGTGAAATTATAAATATAGTAATATTTAATTAAGAATATAATTATATGGGATAGATAGTTTTTTATTCAAATATATATATTTTTTTAATTGGTTTTTGAGTATATCTTAAAATTGTTTTTGTTTGGTTAAGAGCTAGTCCTCTCTTCTTCTTATGTAAGGAAACAGGTTAATGGCCTAAGAGCCCATCTGGTAGGAGTGAAAGCCTACCCCTTAAGAACCACCCGCCGGTTATTCGAGGTAGCATGGTTTTCCTTAAATAAAGGTAATGAGTCAGCGTACATTTGTCCATAACAGCCAGAAATAACTATCCTCGCTACTGGTTTGACACTTAAATTATCATAAATTTTGTCATCGAAAAAAAAATATCAATTTCATTTAATTTTAAATAAAAAAAATAAAAATATCTAAAACATACCAATTTCATCCTAAATTCTCTACAATCACGGTTTATACTCTTTTATTATCTAACAAAATATTTTGGACGTGTATAACAGATCACCTTGCTTCTTGCCCACAAATGTTTATGTTAGCTTCAATTTATTATTCAAAACTTTCTCCATTAAGCAATCTGGACTCTCAAAAATAGTTTTCTTCTCTATTGGAAATAAGTATTGAGGTTTAATGACTAGTGTAATTTGATGGCAGTTCTTATAATATTTCAAAATTTTGATAGAAATGAGTGAAGTCAAATAGTTCATTGTATTTGAAAATAAATATTAAATTTTAATGATTTAAATATAAATTGATAATAATATTTTTGAAATTTAATAGATTTGAGCAAAATCAAATGCTCAAATTATTAATTTTAATAATATCCATTAAATTTTCAAAATATTCCTGAATTTGCACCAAGGCCAACAATATTGAAAATAGGATTGTAAATATTCCGGAATTTGCACTAAGCCTAATGAAGTGCAGTTAAAACTTATAGCTGCTGAAATGTCTGTGCAGGCATTTGCGAAGAAATACAGATTGCCCTTCACATTGCTGAGCGACGAAGGAAACAAAATACGAAAAGAGTGGGGCGTCCCTGGGGACTTCTTTGGATCGCTGCCAGGAAGGGAGACGTACGTTATTGACAAAAAAGGAGTTGTTCAACTTGTTTACAATAACCAGTTCCAGCCAGAAAAACACATAGATGAGACCCTCAAAATGCTCCAAAGTCTCTGAAAAAACATGAAATCATTCTAATAATTGTACAAGCTTTTGCTTAGGCTGTTTGTTTTTCAAGGAGTTAAGAGTTCAAATTATTTCATATTTGGTCAAACTTTTCGTTCTTATCTGATTTGGAATTTTGTTCTATAGTAGTACTTTGAATATAGAAATATAGTAGTACTTTGAATATAAAAATATTTTGTTTTATAGTAGTAATTAGTTTTGTAAGGTAAGAGGATACAAGTAATATAGAAGTAAGTCTAGTTATCAATTTTTACTTTTCTTATTTTTAGAGTTTTAATATTTGGAATCGATTTGCAATAGTCTCGCTTGTTTCTTCCTAATAAATCATATAACAAATATTTTTCTTTTCATTATTTTATTTAAAAACATTTTATTTGTTTAATCATCTTAACTTGACTGTTTTTCCAGAAAAATAATCATTAAAATGTATTTCTAATCTGAATATAACTTAATTGCAAATTATAAAATATTTTTAAAAACTTATAAAAAAAACTAAATCAAACCTTAACTTCAACTTCATTTCTGTCCATCGAATTTAAAAATTATCCAAAATCTACCATCAAATAAAAATAACAATTTCAAATGCAACTGTACTGCACGATGCCAATGTTGCAAGGACACTCGCTCTAACTACTCATTATATAGTCATCCAGTACAATACTCATTAGCTGCAATAACTTTCTCTTTTTCTTTAACGGCCGATTATAGGAGTTGTTTTTAAAAAGATTTTTTGGAAGTTTTTTAGGTTGGTTTTTCCGGTTAAAATCTGGTAGTAATTTATTGAAATAGCAAGTTGTTTGATAGCTAATTTCTGCACAATCAAAGCGTCTCAGGGGTGTTTCAGAGCGCTGAATCCAAATATACAGTTAAAAAACCATTTTAAATAATACAAATCAAGATTTAACCTCAATTTTTTCTGCCAGATTCAATCACCGAAATCTCCAAAAAATCACACATTATATAGGCACTAAAAATATGTGCACAAGATTAATCATATGCTAAAGAGTAGGATAGGTCAGAAGGTTTTTTATTAAAGAATACATATATGCAATCTGTTTTCATCAAAGCATATACATTATTACGAAGCCAGCCAGATGAGGGTTGAAATTTCAGAAGGAAATTATTTATTAATTTGATGATTTTATTGATTTTTGTGTATTTAATAAAAAGGGTTATTGGTAATTAGAACTTTTTAATCATAATCAATAGTAAGTTGGTTTTTTTTTTATAAAAACAAATGAGTTTGGGTTGAAATTTCAAAAGGAAATTATTTATTAATTTGATAATTTTATTGATTTTTGTGTATTTAATAAAAAGTGTTATTGGTAATTAGAACTTTTTCATCATATTTAATAGAAAGTTGGGTTTTATAAAAATAAATGAGTTTGTTATGGATAATTTATTCATCAAATTTTATTTGTAAACATTCTTATTAAATTATTAGGGATTATTAGTGTTTTACCATTTTAATTGAAAAATTAAAGAAATTTAAAATTTATAATACATATTTATAAACTAGTTTAGATTTAATTAACTTTGGATCTATGTGGTGGTATCTAGAGGGATCAATTTTTTTTTTTTACTTTAAAAGAAGTTTGCATCTCAAAAAAACTGAACTCTCTGCTCTTGGTAGATTCCGAATTAAAAATAGATAGTAGATTAGGAATTAAGATAGATATAAGACTGATTTAGTTATTAATTATAATTATAATTATTAATTTTATTATTTTTATATTTTATTAATTTTATTTTTACTAAGTCAAAATGTTAGAGATTACAATATCTCTACCATATTAGGATCAAATATTTATATAGGAGTTAAGTTTACTTATGAACCTCAAATTTTTTAAATAAAAAGTGGATCTAGTAAGGGGAATCTTGGATAAATATAATAGTATATAATATTATATGTTACCAAAATAATTATTACCACCATAATAAAAAGTGGCCACTGGTGGGGGAATACTAATTAAAATATAATATTATTATATTTCACGTAATATTTTACATCATTGCCCAACTTATGCTAATATTTTATAGTTGAGTTTGTTTACTTTTAAACTTCAAATATAAAGAAAAATTACAATAAGATGTGGACCAATTGAGGGGAAATACTTGGTAAAATATAAAATTATGTTTTACTCAATATATCCTAGTAAAAAGTGGATGGAGGTTGACAAAAATATTAGATAAAATATAATAATTACATTTTACCTAATATTTCCCCACCTCCTCTCCTCACCTTAGCTCACTTTCATAGTTCAACTTATTCAATTTTAAACTTACCATCCCAGATGGCTATATAGAATCATTATTACACATAAATTAAGAGAGTATATTAAAAATATTATATTCTCATGGACAAGATACACAATAGCATAAATCCATTGTCACAAATTATATATTATTCTCTTCCCATAATAGTAATCTTTCTAATGAATTATTAAAAACATTTGAATCATTTTGAGTGAAACACCAACCATACAACAATTCAAACTCGAGGGACTAATCTAGTGCCGAGGACCCTACAAATCTTAAAATAATGAATCTAGCTAAGAACCTTGAGGTTGTCGCTGTAAACCCTAAGATCTACCACCTAAATAGTGTTGTTATGGCAAACTAAGTTATAGATTTTGAGGTAAGGTGTAGGGTCCTAACCAAAAAATGAAATGAAAATCTCTGAAACTTATATGCATATATATATACATTATGTATTCATCCATTTAACTATAAAAACAAAGCATAGAAAAAGGCATAGATAACTCAAAGCTCTAAAACTTATAGACATATATACACATTATGTATTCATTCATTCAACTATAGAAACAAAGCATGCAAAAAGATAAGGTCATCAAACATATCCATACAAATGTTCTGTATGAGCATATCCATATTTTTTTTTAACCTCTATATGTGCATATCCATAATTTTTTTTACCTCTACATGTGCATATCCATAATTTGTTTTACCTCTATAGGCTATTGGATTCAACACCATCATTTCATTTTCTACACCTAATTATGTATCTAAATATAACATCAAACTAAGATGGATCTAGGCTAGTTTAATTTCCCCCTTAAATAGGTTATATTCCATGTGAATACTATGGATCTTTTTTTTTATTACTTAATTTTTATAGTGTTCTTTTAATTTTATTTTGACAGAATTAATCTATACATCTCCACCATGTTTTAATTTTAATTTTATATTACATTATATTGTGTTAGGTTAGGTTACACATCTCTAACTTGAAGTGCACGACGAGATATGATAGGACAAGACATTATAACATTTCTACCATACTAAGATAAAGACCACCCAATAATAAATGTATATTAATTTAAATGTTTAAATCTTTTAAACTTAAGTTGATCACTTTGTACTAATATTTTTTTAATAAATTAAATTCATACTTAAAATATATTAGTATAATTAAATAATATACCATATTTTTCATATGATTTCGATAACAAAAATTTATCATATTTATTTACTTGATGATAATATTCCAATTCCATTACTAAAAATTATTGAGGAGAGCAAAAACAATTACATCATAATATATTTATTTTTTAATAAAATTATATATATAAATAACTATAAATATAAATCTCATATTATAATTATTATTATTATTTTTATTTATTATTATTATTATCATTATTATTATTATAAAAAAAATGTAATGATTTTTTTAACTGTATTAAAAAAACTATAATTTATATTTATAAATTTCACGTTCATATATATACTTTTAACAATATAATAACTAAAACATTAATATAATTCACTTCAATCCAGAATAAACAAAATACTAAAAACACACTTAAGTATACAATATGCAATATGCATTTTTGTAATGCTTCTTTTTTTTAAATTTAGTTTCTCTTATAATTTTACTAATACTACAGGTTAAAACAACTATAATTTATATTTATAAAATTCATGTTCATATAATTTTTTTTTTAACTAATCAATATAATAGCTAAAACATTAATATAATGCACTTCAATCCAAAATATTTAAAATAATAAAAACACACTAAGTATACACTATTGATTTTTTGTAATGCTATTTTTTTTATTGTGCAACTTATAAATAAATTTTTTCATACATCTTTATTCAAGTTTAATTATTTTCTCCCATGATGATAAGAAAAAATGGTTTTTTCTTTATCAAACATATATAGTTCCAAAAGGCTTAGCATCCTTTTATAATTAACCCATGCATTGTAAAAAGGTCTTCAAAAGAAAACCAACGCAAACCTTTGTTTAGTCAAAGGTAATGAGGTTTTAATTAATTTGTTGGGGATTTCGTGTAACACCCCTAAATATTCACTCTATGTATTTTGACATTTAAAATTTCTCTTTAAATTCTTGATTATACATTTTTGACACTAAGAAATATAGTGTTCACTAAGTTCTGGTATCAAACTAAAAGCTAATTGTTTACTATATCAATGTCTTTTACTCTGTGTTATTAGATAAAAGGTGATTATTTAACTACACCATTTTAATATGAATCTTACACATTAAAACCTATTTTTACCCAAACAAAATAAAAACAAAATAATTTAAGGAATTATTTTTCCTAAATTATTTCTACTAATTAACCCATTTACATAACTTCATAAATATTATGTTATTCTCATAATAATATTTTCACCTAAGTGGGAAAAATGGGAAAAATAATGAGAATAATATAAATGAAACTATGGGTTATTCCCATGTAAATGGGTTAATTATTGGAGATAACTTAGGAAAAGTGGTTCCTTTGGTTATTTCTTTAGGTGAAAATTATTTTCAATGTGCGAAACTAATGCTAACATGGTGTATTTTGATCCACCTAATGATTTTAACAAAGTGATCACTTTATGTGTGATAATACCATACAATGCTCATATGCACATAGCTAGAAAAACATTATATACATACATAGTTTATTATTCACAAACATCATGAATAAATACACATAATAGCCATAATGGAAAGAACATAATAAAAAAATTAAATTGTTTTAGGATTGAAGCATCAATTGATTGCAGACTTGAGATATTCCACCCAGCCATAATCCACATTGCTTATAATCTCTCAATAGAAAGTCACCCCCAAACTGGGTTTGTGAATCCACCAAGTAATAAAGGCCACATAAAGCTAGCTATGGTCCATAGTTGCACCAAAAAGGTAACATGGCAAGGTAGTTGTCTCTAGCAGCCTCCAACCAATAACCTGTCACCCCCGATTACCAAAATAACCTAAGGCAGTGCACCATTTTCTTTGCACCCACAATCCATCAGATTGTGCCACTGCCCTTCTAGGGCTTCCATTTCAAGTCGTCCATAGACTCTTAGAGCCATGTGGCTTCCGAGAGTTCTAACTTCTCTCATGAGTCTCTAAGTACCCACTAGGCATGACACCAAGGACACCTATCTCGATACCCCAAATCCACCTAGGATGAATGGGTTAACAAAAGGATTAGTTCACACCCTTCTCTCTAGGGAGTATAATAATTATGTTGGGTCAAAATGATGGAAATGGAATGATTATAATAATTATAATACCACTAAAGACTACCCCTTTTATGTGCATGTTCCATTTTCAACAAGTGACACTTCTTGCAATCATTTCATGGACATAGGATTGAAAACATGGCACTTTTGAATTTAGGCATACTTTAATAATGACTTAGTGATCTATAAAATGTCATGGATATTCCACTAGACAGTTCATCACAACACATTTGATAATATTATATGAAAAATATGAAATTCTACACTATTGCATTTTTATTAGAGTTCTGGATCTATAGATTTACTTTTAATAGTGCATGCACATGAATGTGAATTATGCAGAAAATAGAGAGTGAAAAATAAAAGCTCAAACACACATTTAACACAAGATATGCTTTGGGAAACCCTTTTAGAAGAAAAACCCACCTGGAAGGTGAGGTCGCTCTACTCTCTTTCTTTGGATGGAAATATGGTTCCAGGTATAAAGAAGTATGGCATGTGGCCCGTGGGCTGCTACAGTGCACAAATTCTCACTGTGTGCTCCACCACCTATCACTCTTAGCTATTTTGGCTCAGCTATGGAACAAAATGCACTCGAAAGAATTGAATCCCTTTTCCTCCTAGTGGCCCGGTTCTAACACAACCCAACAACCTACTAATGGTTAGGTGTGACTACCTCAAATCTTAACCATAGTTACAATATTGACTATTCTAGAGTCTTTTACAACATAATTACATGGCTACCATATTTTCCATGGATATTTGGGGTTGACATGGCATCCTCTTGAATTATGGTGGTGAAAACAGTAAGGTCAACTTTTGAGTGGCACAACTTTCACATAATGACTCTAATTGATGTTATTCTTGTGTCATTGGAAAGGTCATTATGTGTCTAATAACACGAAATTATATGTTTCTAAAGAGGCAAATTTTTACCCCCCAAAAATGTCATTTGATGCCTCAAAACACTCTCGGAAGGTTTCATACCATGTTTTGCCAAATTGGGTCCCACTAGTAAAGACGGTCCCATGAGTTAATTCCTCCACTTCTTCCACTCTAAAAGCATAAAGATTGATGATAAATGTCACATGGAATGAGTTATACTTGTGGACAAATCTAACCTTCCTAGGAGTCTAAGACTCTCTAATGACAAACAAACCAAACAAGAGCTATCCTTCTCTAGATACACATCATTCTACGAGAATTCAAATGTTTTCGATCTTACCTTAGTTCCCACGCTTGTTGTAGCAGTCCAGCCTTGCTGATCCAGATGAGCTCCTCCTTCACTTTCAGACCTGCATACACTAACAAAGCAAACGATTACATAACACCTGAATATTTCGTAAAACAAAGCATATTCATCACATAGACCAAGGAGTACATGAAATAATTCATTAACAACAAATCATTGAGAAGAATGGACTTATTTGTATAAGGAAACAAAAAAGGAACCATTACAACCTGAGCCTTGGTGTTGTGCAAGCTCCTCCCAGGGTCCAACAAGAGATTTCCTCTACTTTGACAAGCTCACCCACT
>APFE030006981.1:188306-198900 GCA_000404065.3 Pinus taeda | reverse complement strand
TACCCATAGATAAACATGTTTTCAAGTGACTTTCTCTCTCTTTGAAGTTTTGACATGAAGAGCAGAGGTATGGAGCTTGACAAAGAGGACAATGTGGCTATTGATGAGGCCACATAAACTGCAAATAGTCAAGGTGACAAAATTCAGTGTAACAATAAACAATATAATCATCCAATACAAATCAAACCTCCCCATTTTGGGAGGCTTTTGGTCCCCAGAAGCTTGTACTGAATGAGGTTAGGAAATGTTTTCTCCACCTTCTCTATGGTGTACCATTTAGCTGTGCCTAGAAGTTGTCCTTTCACCCTAATCTACAAAGGGTCATGTTTTCCCTATCTTGTAGTTCTAGACCTCTTTTGAAAAATGGTATTTTCCATTAACTTTGCCTGAGCATCTACTGTGAAATCCTCCACAGAAGATAGGACATGTTCCTCTTCCTAATCTAGCATGGAAGGTTCACAGAGTTTCATATTCTCTATATTCACTACTGAATAAATGTGCATATATGGTGGTAAATTGAATCGACAGGAATTATCACCCATCTTTTACAGTATTTGAAAGGGTCCATAGCTCAAAGCGTTAATTTTCTTACCAAGCCCCTGTAGCCTCTCCTTGTTCAAATATAGCCATACTCAATTTCCCACCTTGAACAATTTCTCTGTCCTTCGTTGATCATGCCTAGCCTTTGATTTCTCCCGCGACTTTTGCAATGTCTCTTATACCTATAGATGGATATGTTGTATCTTCTCTATACATTTTTTAGCCCTCAATGCATCTTCTGTAATATATTCCCTCACTCCTCCTTGCGGTCCATATGCAATGTCCAAAGGTGAAGGTAGTACATATACAAAAAAAACTTCAAATGGGGACTTTCCTATAGAAATGTGGACTACTCTATTGTAAGAACATTTTATACATACCAGATTTTCATCCCAGGTTTTCGGATGCTTCTAGTTGTATCCCCTCAGAAGTTGCACCAAAATCATGTTGACTAATTTTGTCTGCCCATCTATCTTTGGATGGAATGATGTAGATCTCTTCAGCTTTGTGTGAATATAATCCCACAATGTAGTCCAAAATGCACTAATAAATCTTGTATCTCTGTCTGAAACGATGCTCCTTGGTATCCCAAAGAGTACTCAGACCTATTCAAAGAACAAGTTCATTTATTCTTGCCTAGTGATGGCATTTTTAGAGGGCATCGGAGCACACATCTCTCTAAACTTGTGAACTACCATGAATAGGTAGTCATTTCCCTTCCTAGTTGTTGGTCAAACACCCACAAAGTGCATGGAAATTGTTTCCAAAGGATGAGTGGGTACAAGTAAGGGATGATATATACCTTGTTTCTTGTTGCTAGGCTTGTTGGTACAACGAAGCATGGATCCTCTTATGAACCTAGATACCCGCTCTTGCATCTTGAGCAAATACACATACCTCTACGAGTCGGCCATGGGCTTCCCTACACCAAAGTACCTTGTAATCTTAGAGGTGTGAGCCTGTCTAATCAGCTACAATCAGTCACCTTTAGGGACACATAGTTTATCCAACCTATTGAGTAACCCATCCTGGAGATGGTAGAGATAAATCTTGTCACCGTGATGCACATGAATCTGACTGAAACACATCCATGAAGTCTTCATCTTTTGAATATGCCTTTTTGTATACTTCATGGGTGAATAGGTCCATGTGTATAAGAGTTCCCAAAGATGTGATATTTGGTGTGGGTGGCCTTAAAAGAAGGTCATCCAACTTGTTTGTGTTTCCCTTCTTGTACTTGATCACCAAATGAAACTATTTTAAAAACCCCATCCACTTGTAATGGTTGGTTTGTTGTAGCTTACTCCGGGCTTGCAAGTACTGTAGTGGTTGGTGATCTATAAGGATTACTATCTCCTTTCCCATTAGGTAGTTCTTCTACTTCTTCATATCTTGTACCAGGGCATATAGCTCCTTATCATAGGTAGGGTAGTTAAGAACTACCCCATGAAATACTTCAGAAAGGTAGCATACAAGCCTTCCTCCCTGCATCAAGACTACTCCCATAACATACCCACTTGCATATATCTCCACTTCAAAGGGCTTCTACAAGTTTGGTAATGCTATAAATTGTGCTTGAATTATCTTCTTCTTTAGCTCCTTGAAAGCCCTCTGTTGATCCTTTCCCCATTATAAACCTTTTCCACTTGTTGTTATGGCATGGAGCAGTGCTGATACCACTAAAAATGAGGCTATGAATTTCCTCAGGCACTGTATTGCCACAGTTAAACTCTTGACCTCAAAAATATTAGTAAAAACCAACGATTTCATGATGGCCTCCATCTTGGCAAGGTTTATCTTCAACTGTCCTCAACTTATCACATACTCTATCTACACCAAAGATTGTTGTGAAAAGTTACACTTCTTGAGATTTACTAGCAATTGGTGCTTCTTTAATGTCCCCAACACTTGCGTCAAATGTGAGATGTGTTCTTTCCAGGCAGCACTATATACCAATATATCATCCAAATATACAATAACAAATGAATCTATAAAATGGCATAACACATCATTCATTAGTCTCATAAATGTAGCTAGTGCATTACGTAAGACAAATGACATGACTAACCAGTCATACAAACCTTGCCTCATTTTGAAGGTAGTCTTCCAGGTATTTTCTTCTTTGACTCAAACCTAGTGAAATTTAGACTATAATTCCATCTTCGTTAAGTATTTTTCTTGTTGCATTTTATCCAACATATCATCTATCCTGGGTAGAGGGTACCTATTCTTAAGCATGATTTTATTCAATGCCCTATAATCTATACACATATGCCAAGTCATTTCCTTGTTTTTCATAATGATAATGGGTGACCCACATGGTGATGTAATTGGTCAAATGGCACCCTATTCCAGCAACTACTGCAACTGTTTCTTCACCTAACTTACTTCTATAACAAACTGCCTATAAATCCCAATGTTTGACAATGGTGATTATGCGAAAAACTGGATCTCATGCTCCACTTCCCTCTTAGGTGGTAGCCCTTTAGGCTCTCAAAACACATCCTTGTATGCCACTAGAAACTCTTCTAGTTGTTGTTTCTATTTCTCAGTAAAACCCTCCATGGATGCCTTGTGCCTTATTGACTCTTCTAGAGGCTAATTTTCTCTTAAAACAATAACACATACTTCTTAATGGAACTGATCAATTTCTTGGCTTGGTTAACATTTACCAACAAAAGTTTTGACTTACCTTTGTGCATGTTGACGATGAACGATTTAACATCCTTGACGAGCCAGTATTGGTTGGCTCTCTACATGAATATTGCATCTTGCATGTACATATAGGGACTCTCAAATATGATACCACATACATAAAAGGGAACCACATCTAGTTCTACTTCATCAATAAAATCAACACTAATGGAAAATCTAATTTTTTGGCATTGCTTCATTACCTTCAACTTTGCATCCGTATTTACCCATCCCAGTGGATGGTTTTGGATGATCACAAACTTCCAATCCCAACTTCTTGACCAACTTTGCTGTGATGAGATTCGCTTGCAATCCTGATTCAAATAGAGCACCAATATTTGTCTTCTTGAATTTTATCTTTATATGGAAGAGTTTGTTCATTTTTTTCTCTTCCTATTGTTGAAGGCTACTCAAATTCACCTTCTTTTTCTCTGACATACAAACGATCTTCTCATCCACATGTGAGATGCTTTCAAATTGGTTGCTCAAATCAATGGCCATAATATTCTTCTTCTTATTATCTTTCTTCTTGTTCTTTGGGTTTAGCTCTTAACACAACTTCCAACACTTCTTCTCTATATGGTTGTTATTGTTGCAATAGTTGTAGTGGTTGTTGGAATATTTGCATCAGTGTGTTGTGTCTATTGTATTTTTATCTTTTCCCCCCTTTTGATTCACCTTCTCCTCCTTAGAAGCATCTTGTTGATTTCACTATCTTCAAGCCTATGTTCTTTAGGTATAGTGCCTGTACACAAGCCTCTTCCATTGATTTAGGCTTGAAAAACATCACTTTCTCCCACAGGTGGTGGTGTAAAACCCCCAAATACTTGAATAGCACATATGGGTTCTTTGGGGAGTACCCAACATTATGACCATGTTTCTAAACTATGTTGTGTACTCTTGCATGCTTTGCCTTGGCTTTTCCCTGAGGTAGTTCCACTAGATCCATTGGTCCTCTACTTACCCAATTGCATAAAATTATGTCTTAGTGTGGGTTTGAAGTCCTCCCACTTAGTCACTAGAGGCTCTCCCTCCAACCTCATGGTCTCTATGTGGCTCTCCCACAAAGAAGTATGGCATGTGCCCCATGGGATGCTATAGTGCAAAAATCCTCTCTGTGTTCTCTACCTGCTATCCCTCTTGGATATTTTTTCTTAGATATGGAATAAATTGCACTCGAAAGAATCAAATCCATTTTCCTCCTAGTGGCTCACTTATAACACAACCCCATAGCCTACTAGTGGTTAGGTTTGACTACTTCAACTTTAACCAGAGTTACAATATGGAATCTTCTAGAGTATTCTACATTATAATATTGTGGCTAGACCCTTTTCCATAAATAATGGGGGTTGATGTGGCATCCTCTCAAATTATGGTGGTGAAAACAAGAAGGTCAACTTCTGAGTGGCATAAATTACACATACGGACCCTTATTGATGCAATCCTTATGCCATTAGAAAGTTCTCTATGTGTAGAATATCATGAAAATTTTCAACACTAAGGCAACAAATTTTTACCCCAAAAATATGTTTTATGCCTCAAAACACTCCCAAAAGGTTTTAGACCCTGATTTGCCAAACTGGGTCCTACTATAAAAATGGTCCCATGAGTTGATTCCTTCATGTTTTCCACTCTGAAAGCATTGATATCGATAAAAAAAAATATAATGATACAATACAGATCACTTATCCCTCTAGGATTAATCCCCACGTCACTTATCCCTTACCACCATTTCACACTTATGGAGTCCTAGCCCTCATACTCCCTTGTCTCACTTGGTCTACAAAAATGGTGTATTTCATTAATAGGCATGTGATTACATATTTACAAAGCTAGGCACTCTGGATTTTTAGCACATTGGCTTACTATCTTAAAATCACACAGGCACCATGATATAAACACACACACACACACACATACATAGGCATGTTGACCTAAAACATGTATATACATTGGCATGTAGGCCCAAAAATATTTCCCAAGTCACCAACCTAAACATGATTTTTACAATGCACATAAGAGCCATATTAAGCCCTATACAAGCCCTATGTTAACCCAAAAAACCTTATTAAGTTCTAGATATTGAGTGATTACACTTGTATTGTTATCTAGGATAGAACCCCTCATGGTCCTATTTTATTATACTTGTATCCTTTGTCTCCCATAATATATACTAAGGAGACTTAGTCTTAGGATCATCAAATATTGTCTTATTCATTGTATTTATTATTTAAGGAAGTTTATCACCTGAAGTGGATTGTAATTATTGGTTTCTTATGATTGTTAAGGTGCGAGGATCATACCATGTGGCATCATAGCTCTTAATCCTAAGGCTTTGATTCTTTAAA
The DNA here is from genome assembly GCA_000404065.3 of Pinus taeda. NCBI lineage: Eukaryota > Viridiplantae > Streptophyta > Pinopsida > Pinales > Pinaceae > Pinus > Pinus taeda. The sequence continues at coordinate 193,318 of APFE030006981.1, read as the reverse complement.
TATGTCAATGTGGATTTGTTGCTATACATTCTTTTGGGTTGTTTCAGATGGTGAAACCTAAATAATATTGAGAAGACATCCTCATAAATATTTGGTTCAATTTTTAGATCTTGGTTCATTGTAGTTTCAGAGATATGGTTCAACGAGGTTAGGATATCTGAGTGCTTGTAAATTTTGTCTCAAATAAGGAAATTCAAAAATTTCACCATCATTTTTTTTTTTCTGTGAGGCTTCAAAACATGAAATTTTAACCATGTTGAGGATAAATCAACATCAAATTCTAGACCAAGTTTCATATCTTGATTTACTATATTTGTAGAGATATGATCCAAAGAGTTTAGGGTCTTTGTATGCTCTAGAATTCAATCTCAAATGGGTTAGTTTGGCAGTTTTGATATAACATTCTTTTTGTAAGGTTTCCTAAAGTGAAAATTGGACCATATTAAGGAAAGATTCTAGGGAATATTTGGTTCCATTTCTAAGAATTTGGTTCTCTATAATTTTGGATCTTATGCCAGGGAAGTTAGGGTTTGTGAACAATCATGAAATAAATTTTAAACAAACCATCTTGGTATTTTGGCTATATCTTCTTGTCTAGAAATTTTTAGACTATGAAATGTTCAAGAATTTTAGGAGACATATAGAAGAAACTCAGTGACAGGTTCTAGAAATATATTTTAAGAATTTGACATGTGGAATTATACAGAAGTTTGCTCGTGGGAAGAGGATAAAAAGATAACAAGTTTTTGGAAAGTTATGATAACTTTTAGTTGGGATATCAGATTCAATTCGCTCTTATTGAATTACAAAGACTATGAATTAAAGTACCATAGAAAAAAATTCAAATCCAGAAGGCCTAAAATCTGATGGATATATCAATAAAGCTTCAACCATTATGATATTCTCCAAATTAAGGTGTCTAACTTACTATTGACCTAATTGTTCATTAGAAGATCCCTCTTTTTTTTGGGCTGTATTAAAGAGGAGGATTATTATTGTTTTCCAAGATGCCTCCAAAGAAATATACTACACCAATTAAATCTACTGAAGTCTCATCCTTGACTCATGAAGAAAGTGAAGAAAATTGTTAGGTTATCTCAATTAGAGAAGAAAGTTATTGAAATGTATGGTAGTATGTTGAAAAAGGTAGATATCTTAGGTTCTCAAGAAAAGCTTAAAAGAGAAAGGGAAAAGAATATGAATGAAAATAAGGAAGGAATAGAAAATAATATAGAAGGAATAGAAATGAAGATAATGAAAATAAGGAAGAAATACAAAAGACTATGATTTCCAAGGAAAATATTCTCTTGCATAGGCTTCCTAAAAGGGATGTGGAGAACCAAGGAAATCATGAACATAAGGATAATCATGTCATTGAGAATAAATCTTATATGGGGAGTATTCTCACACAATTGGAAAGCACAAATTCAGAATTGAGGAACCATAATCATAAATTTTCAATCCAAGATCCACATCATCTAGGTTTCAAGTCACCACGAAGATGAGGAAATTTGATGATAATGACCCTATATCATGGATATTTCAAATGGAGAAATACTTTTATCTACACCAAGTGGCATCTCTACAAAAGGTAAATATCATATCCATGTTTTTAGAACAAAACCAACATGTATGGTATCAATGGCTTTGTGAAAGAAAAATAGGATTTTGTTATAACTTGGTCCATTCTTAAATAGGAATTGATATCACATTATGGGGATATTAAGGGCAACACATTATTTAGCCAATTGGTAAATTTTTGACAAAATTTCTTGCTATAGAGCACATTCAACAGTTCCAAAAGTTGAATCTTAGAGTAAATAGTATTTTAGAGGATAACTTGTTAGACCTATTTTTGGGTACTTTAAAGAAAACAATGCAACATGAGGTGCACCTCATTGAACCCAAATTTCTAGAACACGCTTTCAATCTAGAAAATAAAGTTGAATGTAAAAATATGACCACTAGAAACTTGGTCACTAATAACTATAGAGAAAACCATGCTCCTTTTCCTAAACCAACAAGGCTGACTCCTCAACAAATGGATGAAAGAAAAAAAAGGGACTATGTTTCAATTGTGATATCAAGTATACTAAAGGACATAAATATGGTGAGAATAAATTATTCTACATGCACTGTAAATATGAAGAAGATCAAGAAGTGGAAGCTTCACAAGATCAAGAACTAGAAGAAACTGCTCCAAGAATCACTTGTCATGCATTGGTTGGCATCACTACTCTACAAACCCTGAAGATCTAAGGATATGTAAAAAGGAAAAGGGTAACAATAATGATTGATTCAAGTAGTACCCATAACTTCATCAAATACAAATTGGAAAAAAAATATTAATTTATTCTTATATCCAACACCAAAATTTCAAGTGATGATTGCAGATGGAGGTATCATAATCTGTTTAGGGAATTTCAATAAGATGAAGTTGAATATGGGGGAGTATTTATTGGTTAGTACCATAAGTGAAATGCAAATGAGTGTTGTTGTTGTTGTATTAGGGGTCCAATGGTTACAATCATTGGCAATAATGGCCTTTAATTTCCAAGGTATTTTCATAAGATTTTTCTTAGAAGGAAATGAAATTGAGCTTAGAGGTATCCAAGGGAAGCCTAGTAAAGTGATAAGCTATAATAGCATGACATAATTTCTAAGAAAGGGAAACTAATGTGTAGTTGCACAATTTCGTTCTTTAGATGTTCAAACATCTCTATCCTCTACACTAGTGCATCTTCAAAAAGTTATCAACAATCATGCTAAGGTATTTGGAGAAGTTCCTAAGGGTCTTCTACCTATCTGAGAAAATGACCATGCTATTCATTTTCAACGAGGAAGTGTACCACCTAAAATTAGTTTTTACAAATATCCACATGCACAAAGGAGTGAGATTGAGTATATGGTTCAAGAAATGTTAGAGTAGGGCATTGTTCAACCTAGCCAAAGTGCTTTCTCTTCACCTATGGTGATGGCTATAAAAAATAATGGTTTGTGGCACATGTGTCCAGAATATAGAAATCTCAAAAAAATTTCAATCATATATAATTTTCATATTCCCATCATTGATGAATTGTTAGATGAATTTCATGGAGCAATTTTCGTTACTAAGCTAGATGTCCATTCTAGATATCATCAGATCAAAATGAGGCAACAACACATTACCAAAACAACCTTTTGAACACATGAATGTGATTGCGAGTTTTTGGTTTTGCCATTTAGACTTAAAAATACATCTTCAACATTTCAAATCTTGATTAATTATATTTTCAAACACTTCCTTAGAAAATTTGTGCTAGTATTTTTTGATGACATACTAATTTATAATAAATCTTGGGAAGAGCTTGTACAACATGTTGACAAGGTCTTGACACTATTAGAAGAGAAGCAATTATATGCAAATCTTTCCAAGTGTGCCTTTGGCATTAAATAAGTGGAATATTTGGGCCATATTGTATCACATGATGGTGTTGAGGTGGATCTTAGCAAAGTCAATGCTATGTGGGAATGACCAATCCCAAACACCTTAAAGAAACTCAAAGGATTCTTAGGATTTATAGGATATTACTACATTTTCTAAGAAAAATGGTCAAATAACAACACATCTAACAAAATTATTAAAGAGGGAAGCACTTTCTTGGACTAATGAAACAAAAAAAGCATTTGAGGATCTTAGTGAGGCTATGTGTACAACTCTCATCCCGGCAATGCTTGACTTCAAAAAGATATTTATTATGGAGTGTGATGCCTCAGGCCATGTCATTGATGTAATTTTGATGTATAAAGGAATATCCTTGCCTTTGAAAGTAAATATTTTAAAGGAAATGTCTTACTCAGACCCATTTATGAAAAGTAAATGTTGGCCATATTATATGCAGTTAAGAAATAGTGTTAGTACCGAAAAGGAAGTCACTTCAAAGTAAAAACAAATCATGATAGCCTGAAGTATATCTTTGAGAAAATAATATCTACAAACGAGTAATAAAAATGTGTCACAAAGATGTTTGGTTATGCCGTTGACATTATGTACATAAAGGGAAAACATAATATTGTGGTAGATGCACTCTCAATGAAAGAAGAAGACACAAATGGTTTACTATGTGCTATTTCCATTCCACTATTTGACTAGGTGCAATAAGCAAGGATAAATTAATGCTAGAGCTTTCAGGTTGCCTATTAGGTGTTTCCATTTTCTTTCCTCAGGGCATCAATTACTGATAATAATGCTTTAATATGCCCTTTGAATTCCTTCAAAATATTTTTTCAAACCAAGCTTAAGCAAACATTTAAAAAAAATATACACACCTTTTTTCACTTTGTAGGAGCTCGATATTGTCTCTGATGTATCTCTGTAATTTTGGATCATCCAGTTCTGAAATTGCGACCTGTGGTTTCCCTCTGTGTCCTCTTTCCAATGCCACCAATCTGACCCCAATTGGATTCTCCAATGAAGCGTTATGCCAAATCTCCCACAGTGACCTAATTATAGTCTAATTCAATAGAGCAAACTTGTATGACGTTCCACGTGTCCCTGTTTTGACCTTTGGCTCTGAAAAATATACATAAAAAACTACATCCTATCCTCTTTCTGTACCTTCTTATGAAATTTCAATCTGATGCTCAGAGAGAAAGTTATGACGATTTTCCCCAGGTCACCTGTTTTGAATGCAATTCAGGAGTCTGCAAAAGGACCAACTGCAGATCATAGCTCCAAAAATATAGTGCAAAAAGATCTGAAATTTGGACTTGAGATTCAGCGCGATGTCTTCTCAAATGGGTTTTTTTTTAGCTTCTGAAACATCACAGAAAAAAAGTTATAGCGAAAATTCCACAGTGACCTGTTTGGAGCAGCGAAACCCTAAAATCCAAAGCTCTGATACCAAATGTTATGAAACCAGATCAAGAAAAGATAGAAAAGATAGATCAACGCATTCAGCCTCTTCGAGGGGGAAACCTCCTTTATATTACATAAATGAACAATTCTTGGATGATTCAAATGACAAAACCTC
>APFE030006981.1:137879-188074 GCA_000404065.3 Pinus taeda | reverse complement strand
ATAGGAGTCTAAGGAGTCACAATATAAACCAGCCGACCTAACAATAATAATATAAAGCCACAAAAATAACAAGAGAGGGATTCTATGGGGCATAGTAATAACAATATGGGGACAATAGGGGCACAAAAATATTAATAAAGGGTACAAATACAATAGTAATGGGGTAATCACTAGTATTATAGGGATCCAACACATTGATTGCAGCCCCAAGATCAATCAAGGTATTAGGTACTATAAGGCCATTAATGTGCACATCTACTACTAGGATTCTAGGGTCTAGATATTTAAGGAATATGACCCTCCTAATCATCAAATCATATAATCTCCCAACAACATTTATGGTGGGGGCATCTCTTTTTATTCTCCCAATATTTTTGAAAAACTTCCCATTGATGAGTGTTGGCTTGATGGGCCTTGACCTAGGTTCAACATTAAGCAGCCAAGAAAATTTGTACACTACTGGCGCTTTCAACATCAATCAGCGGAGTGCGGACTGAAGTCTCACCCAAAGCAGTATGGGGGATGCAGGAACAAAGTTTCCACACCTTGAGATGGTCATGATGTGATCTTATACCCTAACCCCTATCTTTGCATAGATCGATAAGCCCTTAGGACTTATCGATGTTCCTTCTTTTCCAACCTTCAGAACCTTCGTGAAGGTATATGACTGACCTTTGCGTAGCCCTAACCAACAATCTAGGCACTTACGTTCCTTTGTAATTACGTATGGTTACAAGTTCTGAATTACCTTAAGTGTTCGCCAATTTTACCATGCAATTAAGGTTATCTTCACGTAAACATATATTCTTACTTGCGTTCAAATAACAGATAGAAACATATACATTCACACATCAAATTAGCATTATATTGTAAACACAAAAATTAACATAACATAATTGAATGCAATAGTCAGAGACAAAATACAGAACAATTTCAAAATACTTCTCTTTATTGATGATTCAAGTTCCCAATAAAAACTCTATCTGCCCTGCGCACACAACTACAGGGGTCTGCGCACTCAGCTGCAGACTTCTACCCTAGGCCTCTACGCACTCAGTTGCAGAGCCTCTACCTACGCTAAGACTGTCACTTTTAGCTCTCCTATGACCCAAAGCACTTAGAACTCTACTTATTTTTAACTAATCTCCTTCGAACTTACTTACTTAGCTTCTTTTTATACAATCCCATGGTCCGCTTACCATGGGTGGATCTTTATAGCTGACCTAATTCTTTGCAAAACAAGAGTTGACAAACCTTAATGACTCTTGACATCTTCGCACTCCATGACCACAAAATGTAGAGATTTTACATTCTTTATACAAAATTTGGGCTTTCTGCCCCAAAACATACATTTTTAGCACCAAAACTGACTCTCAGAGAAACATGTTCCCAACTGGCTGCCATCACAAACATGGTAACCCACCCTTCACTCTATTCATGCAGAGATCTTGTCGCGAAGACCTCCTAGCTTGACCTCGACAACTACTACCTCAACGACGCATTGCACGACTGCCTGCTTCATCTCCTAGACCAACTACTAAGTCGCTAGCCCTGTGGTATCAGCTCGAAGCTTCTGCTGAGTCTCTTGCAGACTAGCTAGCTTGCCTTCAATGGAGGCCAAGATCAAGTAGGCCTCATCCAACCAAAGCTTCAAGTAGGCCTTCAATACTGCTTCCTTATGCTGAGTTGTATCAATCTACTCTTTCAATGACTTGGCCTCTTGCAGCTTTGCGAGTCTCTGTGTGATGGTGACACTGCGCATTGTCACTTTAACCTCATCATAGCATTGTTGTAGTTCCCATGCTTCTATCTCCAACCTATACACATTGGGCTCTTCTTGCAGGTTGGTGACAACCTCGAGTGACTGCTCAAAAAATGTCGTGCAGTCCATCACTGAACTCGCTACTACTTCTATTGCATTTGTCACGAAAGTCATGCATTGCTCCCTCACTTCCAATGGAGTCGAAGGCTGGGCCTTCAACTACAATTCTGCAATTTTTAGGTTCATCTCTAGTTGAACCTTTGCCAACTTTGTGGGTGGGTCATGCACTCCCGCAGGGAGTTTCCAAACCTACACATCTACTGGCTCAGCCTCAGGAATGGCCAGCTCTGGGATAGTTCTACATGCTTCATCCACAACCTTTATTATGCATTGATTCTTGTCTGTCAAGTTTGTCACAAGGTTAACAGTAGAGTCTCTCCGCATAGCCATCTGAGCATTGTTGACCTTTTTCTCGTTGATCACTTGCAAAGCACACTGTTCGCGAGTCCCAAAGTTTTGTAATCACACCATCCTGCAGAAGGTGAAGCACCTTGCTAGGAAGTGCTGCCAAGTTAAGTCCCACTCCTTTGAGGGAACTAATTGTGGGCCTATCAACTTTAGTCCTAGTCGTTAATGCTCCATCTGGAAGCATTATGGCTCAGGGATTCCTTACGCGTAGCATCCTTGCAGCTTATAAGGCACCAAGGGCCAAACTTGTGGACATCGCATCAGTCTGAAGCTGTACCTCACATAGACCCATCTGAATAGCCCCCAATGCCTATTGTTGTTGTTGCTCGAACTATTGCAGCAGTTATGCAATGGCATCGCACACTGCATCCCCTATATCATTCATATCCCCCTCTGTTAGGGTGATTAGATCTAGATACATCTTTCTAGCCTTGAAATTATTTCATGGCCCTACCTTTTCTAGTTCTCCAGTGCACTTGATATGGAATGAATTTGTCTTTGAATCCACTCCTCCCTGCTCCATTTGTTCGTCCTCTTCTTCCTCTATATCTAGTGAGGACAACTTCTGACCTTCGTTAGAACCATGCTCCTCTTCTCCTGCATGTCCACCCATCTCCTACGCAGCAGTGTGTTCTACCTTAGCCTTGTCGTCGACCACCTTTCTCCTTTTTGTAGCCAGTTGTTCCATCTTTATCTTGGCATCTTCCTTCTTGCATTGTGTGTTGAACTTGTTCGATCCCGCAGCCAAGTCTGAGGTAGTGTTCCACTCTATCGACCAATGGTCAAGGACCGTGCCGATCACGTCATCTATTGCCAAGTAGGGAAAGTAGTGCCAATTCTACTCAGGGTCCTTCCATGCCCATATTGAGACATGGTTGAAGTTAGCCTTGAATACCACGTACTCCTGTAATCTGTCAAAATTCGTAGGTGAAAACTGCAGCTTGTGGTTAATGGCCATATGCATGTTTATCTCCATCAAGATCCAAAAGATCTTGCTTCCCTTTATCTGCTGAGGATCCTTAGTCACCCACAATGAAGCATACTTCGCTGCCTCTAGTAGGTTTGGCGCGACCAGAGGAAACTGATTGTCTTCGGGCTGCTCCCATGCTACCAACACTATGGACAGTAAGAGCCATGCATAGTGGAATGGCTTGCTAAGATCCCGCACCTCGCAACAGTGGAATCAAACTCCCTCTGTGCATTGGGTTGCCAAAGCTATGGCTAGTGTCAGAACTTCATTTACACGACACTTCCTCATGACCTTCCCTACTAAGAGTTGTTTTTCCACTTTAACTGCGAGGTCAGATATACTCGTAATGGCATAGCCTCATGGCTTCTTTACTAACTTGAACTTTTCTTTCATGGCCTCCATGAGGGCATGCTCACCAAATTTTCTGCCAAATGCCATGTCTAGATTTTCCTTTGTGTATGGTAGCCGTGTGATCCTATGGATCGACATATCAGTGATGGGTATCGGCTCCTCTGGCCATAGACACCCATCATGTACCAAGCACAACATCTTCTTCATTACCACCATTGTGATGGGCATGCAGTTGTAATGCGACACCCATAGCAGGTTGAGCAGTCCTGCCCTATCCATGCCTCTTAGCCACTTCTACAATTCCAATGCGGTCATTCCAGTGGCTTTATGGAAAACACAATGCATGTGTTGGTCTGTTGCTAAATGAGGGAACCGCTCTATCCCCTAAATTCTAGGCTTCTAATTTTAAAAGGGGGACACACCCCAAGCGCGGTACTTTGAACACAATTTGGTTTGGTAAGAGGGATGTGTGCAGGGTGACCTTACTCTCATCAATGTCTTTGGGCACCTTGGTCTTGCCCCTGTGTGGAGGAACATACTCAAGTAGCTTAGTGATGGGGTCAGACCCCTCAATTTCAACATCCTATATTTCCACCCCAACATCCTCATCATCCATTGGGATATCCTCAATCTCTTCTCTTCTGGCTCTAGGTTAATCATATTTCCTTTTCCTAGGTGGTGGGCTTATCCTTTTTTAGGTGTCTTCTGGGAGATGTGTGCATCAGCTACGATGTCGCGGCCTGCTTACCCTTCTCGTTCTTGGGACTTGATGCAAGAGCATCTGACCACGCTTAATCAAAATTTAAATTTTAAAACAATGAAAGGGGAAACATGGTCAATCATTGTAAATTGGGGCAAATTCTATTTAAACAGAACTAAATTGATGGAATTGATAAGTCTCTAGAAGGCTTGATTAAATGTAATTATCTTCCATACATGCGAATAGAGAGATTTAGGGGTTTGATTGAGCGATTGTGGGAGAAACTCATGGATCTTAAACAATCCCTCCCTTTGTAATTTCATATATGAGAGAGTCTATGTTGTGTGAAAGGGATAGAGATAGGTATGCAATGTAACCACAAGGCAATTTGTTAGTTGGGCCGCGAGGCCTTAGCCTATAAGCGAGTTTTGTTTATAGTTGAAATAGGTGTGTTATCTTGATTTTGTGTGTCTGTACATATATATTCTTTATTGTAAGTTAGTAAATTGCAAGTGCAAGTATAAGGGATGAAGTTCCTAGGAACTTTGGCTTAGACAGAGTATGGCAGAGATAAATATGCATGTAATGCAAGTTCCACTGATAAGCGAATGATAGATCTATTGGATTTGAGAACAGATCAACGCAGGAGAGTTACAATTGCAACTGGAGTTGATTGAACAGCATAGCAGAAACCATCGGATTGGTCAGATCGACAGATAACATCGGCGGAAGAGGAATGGTGGATATTAAAACCACATGTTAGCAAAATGATGGAGTGGTCTTGAAAAGACAGTAAGTGGTATCTCACATGCCCTAAACGTTGTAACCGATATTTCTAAATTTTACATGATTAACCTTAGCGGGCAACACATAGCATGAGAAAAGAACTTTTATCATGCGCTCTCGACTTGATATCGGTCGTGCAATATTTCACACGATATTACGTGATAGCCATTGGATCGAGCGGGGTCACATCAATGGTGGAGATTTCTCGGGCTAGTTGGCGAGCAGACGATGGAATAACCATCTTATAGAATAAGATCCATGGTGATCGCACAGGAACTTGCAAGCATGTTACCTCAACTAGCGAACCGATAAAATCATTGAAAAGAGTTTAAACTTTCAGATGATCAGACCATTTATTCCTTGACAATCCAACAATAATCTCATCACAACATGCGTATAGGTTAACATTTCTAGGGGATGTGAAATGATCATAAAGGAGATTAAATTTATTTGGGTTTCGGTCATAAACATCAAATCAATAGTGTTCATTCCGGTTGTGATAAATAAATTAATAAAATGTTGTGGGCCCATAACACATAGATCCGCGAATTATGTAATGATGCAACTTTGTTGTCATCAGGACCCTCCTTGGTCGGGGTAAGCCTTGGTCTAGGCAATCGTGGAGACTTCAGTACTTCAACTGGTATCTCTATAGGCACAACCTTTAGGAAAGCTCCTTATGCTACCATAGCGACCTCTAGAATAGCTCCCTCAGATGTCATTGCTTCAATTTCCATGGATGCTGCTCCTAGAATAATGTCACGAATGATTGTGCGGCCAGTTTCTGGAAATCAATCGAACACTAGGCAATCAAGTAGCTCCTCCAAAAATGTGTGGTTCATGCACAACACACAACAAAACTCACAACTTCTCAATATCAAAAGTGTTTTCTACTGGGCAGCCATATGTAATTTATAGGCCATTTTGAATTCAAATCCAACCGTTGCCCACAAAATTAGTTCATTAATGCTATATTGGCGGTATTTTTTCAAAGATCTTGTCCATAAATTCTAACTTAAATGCTTCCCCCTTCTCCCTTTGGCTATTTTTTCATCGTCAAATCATGAACAATGACTTTAACAGTCACTTTCTGGCTATCCTGTGTAGTTTTTCCATTGGTAGCATAGCTCCCTGTGCACTTATGTGGGCTTTGTGACATATCTTTGTTTCATGTAGTTCCCTGATCGTGCAACTCTCCAACACAAGCAGTGTAGTTTATAGTCTCACACTTCCTTTTAGCTGCCTAGAGTGCTAAGACTCTGCTTCCCTCATATAGTCACCTAGCTGGATCACCAGTGTATGGCTTCAATCAATTGCCATTCACCTTCCTTGGGAAGGGTTATCCATTCAATTTAACCAGCTAAGCTGCTCCACCATCAGTAATCTCCTTGATGACATATGGCCCTAGCCAGTGCATCCTAAATTTCCCTGGAAATTTATTAAATTTACTGTCTTATAACAGGACCAGATGATTTACCTTGAAGGTGCGTAGTTTGATGTGCTAATCGTGCCATGCCTTTTTGTGCTCCATTTGAACTTGTTTATGAAATCCAAATAGAAATCAGCCCTCCTTAAGCTTTGATAGCTATGTTAGCCTCTCATCTATTGTTCTACAATCCACCATTCCTCTAAATGCTACTATGTGCAGACTAAGTACAATTTATTCCATTGGTATCACAGATTCTACACCATATATGAGTCTGAAAGGTGTTTTCCCAGTCATCTTCTTGCAAATCGTTCTGTAAGCCCATAGCACTACGGGTATGTGCATATCCCTATCATTTCTTTGAGCATTGTAAACCTTCGTCAGTTCACTCTCCAATATCTCATTGAATGCTTCCACCATCCCATTGGCCTACAGATGATAAGGTGTACTTTTTGATGATACAACTAAAATTCTTCTATCAATGCGTTAATTGTTTCGTTAAGAAAGTGGGTACCACAATTTCTCATGAAGATATTTGGACAGCCAAATCTTGTCAACACATATTCAAAAATAAACTTTGTTGCTATCACACCTCTACAATCCTTCACAGGCTGTGCCTCCACTCACCTAGCCAAATGCTCAGTCACGATGATGATGTACCACACATCTGTCTTCTTTCCTTGAGGCTGAATTGGACCCACACAGTTAGTCACCCATTTCTCGAATGGTTGTAACATCACCTATGACATCAAAGGAAATTCATCCCTTCACGATGACATTCTAGTCCTTTGACATGCATCACATGCCCTACAATATTCTTTCAAATCCTTATGCAAGTTTGGCCACCACAACCCAACACATAGAACCTTCTGTGTTGTTGCTTTCCCTACATAAAGTCCTCCCGTGGCTCATCCATGAGCCTCAACGAGGATGTTGCTTCATTCAAAGTTAGGCACATAACGTCACAATATTTTGTCTAACCCCATTTTGTACAAGCACCTTGCAATGACAAAAAAGTCTATCGTGTGCACTATTAGTTCCTTCTTCTATTGACTTGTATAACCTTCTGGAGTCGATCCTATCTTCAAGAAGTGGAGGTTCCTCTCCCATTTAAATGCGAGACAAATGATCAAGTCCCACGTTCAGTCGTCTTGGCTTCACAATAATGTTGGGTGTGGAGCATGATTATCATCCTTATTTAGAGGTCCTTGCTTCAGCCAGATGTATACCCCAGGAAGATTGTACATCCATCCACACAAGGGGTGCGCGGGGGGACTTGTGCCTCCTACGGCGGTCTGGGGGCTAGCGGTCCCCCAATGGGGGTTTCGGGGGCAACGCCCTTGAAGCTAAAAACAAATGTAAAATTGCCTTGTAAAAGTATATTAATTTCTAGTCAATCTGGGCCATTCATTAGGCGGATGATCTGACGGTAGAACTTATGTTTAGTTTAGGTTTTTTTGCCCTAGAAGGAAACCTCTCTCTTTGTATGAGGGCATTGTATTGAGACTATGTAATAGATGTGTATTCTCCAAGTGAGAAATAGAGAGGTGAGACTGTGAGAGAAAACATAGAATATTACAGCGGATCTACTATAGGTTGTGTCTCTTCATTTTTCTGGATAATAGAAAAGAGGGACTAGCTATTCGAGGTGGACGTAGCCCAAACTGGGTGAACCACATATATCTATGTCTCTCTCTAGTTTTATATGTTTTTGTTTTTCTGCATATTATATGTCTTGCATTTCTCCGTTAGAAATATTTTTCTAACAAATAAATTCAAAGTCGTACTCCTAGAACAATAGAAGCCACCTACATATTCCCCTCCCAACATAGGCTTGTCGACCAGCTACTTCAACACAGAATGATCCATATACATCTTAAATTGTCCACCCAACAAATAGTGCCTGAACTTCTGGAGTGCGTATACCATAGGTAATTGTTTGCGATCTCTCGTGGACTAATTTTTCTCTGCTTTAGATAGCTTCCTACTTGCAAACACTATAGGGTGATCCAGTTCTCCCTCATAGACCTATTTCATCACTGCCCCCAGCATAATACATGATGCATCTACATGTACATGAAACTCCTTATTCTAGTCTGGGAAGAATAAGATCAGCGTGGTGACCATTTTCTCTTTCAACACATCCAAGATTTTTTGACATTCCTCATTCTAGCAGAACGTGACATCCTTTTTCAAGAGTTTTTCCATAGGCATGGTGATCTGGGCATAGCTCTTGATGAACTTCCTATAGTACCCAATATGTCCCAGTGTCACGTGCAATTGTTTCACACTCTTTCGTGCCTCCAAGTTAATGATCATTGTGATCTTTGCGGGGTCTACCATCAATCCCTATCTGCATACCACATGACCAGCAAGATCCCAAAAGGGATGCAAAAAAAGAATTTCTTTAGGTTGAGCATGATCTGGTATCTTTGACATGTATCGAGCATCAAGCGCAAACTTACCACACGGCGCTTTAGAAACCCAAACATGGTCCAATCATCAAAGTATACCTCTAGAAATCTATGAATGAAGTCTTTGAATGCCGTAATGACTACGTGCAAAAAGACTGCTGCCACATTCTTCAGCCCAAAAGGCATTACACTGTACTGAAAACATCCCCATTCAGTTACGAAGGTCGTCTTGCTTCTATCCTCAAGCGCGATTTTGATATGATGGTACCCAGAGAACCCATCAGTGAAAGAGTATGCTTCTTGGCCACCTACATTATCCAAGACCTCATCAATGAATGGGGTTAGGAAAGGATCATGCACACTGTTATCGCTAAGGTTGTCCCTTGGCTTCTTAACGGATATAGCCGAGGTAACCACAAACCAAGCTCTAGACTGCAGGTCCTAGCCTACCAGTAGTCAGAGAGGGCTCTCTCTTTGGGATTTAGCTTTGTTTAAGGAATGATTTTAAGCTAGATATGATGCACATGGGTTTTGTTTGAGTTTGGTGGGATGGTTGATCTATTTAGGTATAGTTGGCATGCGAAGCATAAGAAGTTCAAACCATTGGGCATGGAGTCAATGAATGTGGACTGAAGGGTGTGTTTTCTTTGACAGAAGAGGAATATAGAGTAGGATAGCTACACATGGATCGATATTCAAGCTGAAAATGAGATGAAATGGAGGTCAGGGAATGAAAGGCAATTAAGTAGCTTTCATCACGCTAACAGAGGGAAGGTGAGTGAACATTATATAGGAGCAATCAAGAAATTCCTAAACAATATTCATATATGAAGGAACTGGTGTAAATATGAGCCAAGAGATATTCATATTCATAGCTAATTCAGAAGAGAACATAGAGAAATAACAAGAATTGAGCATAGAGTGCTGTTAAGCGAATTCTGAGCTATTCTTCTTTTCTGTTATTTAGATCATGACACAAGGGTGATATAAACACATTAAAACTGAAAACAGAGGCAAGAAAAACTTATTGAGACATGAAGAAACACAAGAATCCTATAATTAGCTCTTCAGCCATCAAATCCACAACAGACAGTTCATAATCCAATGTTCCAGCAATCTTTGATTGTAGAAACTGTCAGCCTTACAGCGCAAGTCTAGAATGACTCAATCAACCAACTACTTTTTCATAACAGAGGGTGGTTTTTATAGTGAAAATATCTCAAAAATATCTACATAGGCAGATCTTAAACAAATATGGGGAAATCAATGCCTTTTGTCCTAATATCTATTGAAACAAATGTTTAAAAAGATCTCTAACAACTGAGCTGGGGCAGCTGGTGGCTCAAATATCTATCTAAGGCTGCCCATGATGCAGCAGCCTCAAAAATGGTTTAATACAGTCCTTTGCTGCTATGTGCTGGCTCTTTTGCCTTAACTGCGCTTTGAATACTGAAACGTTGCCCATATGTGTCTCTATACACCGCTTCTGTAAAAAATCTGGGCTTTAAATCACTTGAACTGCTTCTTTAGGCGGTTCTGCTACTGCTAAGTGGCTTTAAGACATTTAATAATGAGCTGGTGAGCTTTGATGGCTCTGAGTTGCTTAAATCACTTGAACTAATTCTTCCTTGCCCAGTATATATCAACACATCACCCCCATCATCTTCGACTTCATAACCACCTGAAGAAATTATACTGATTGCCACGGGCTCATTCCATTGATTGTTTTTTAGCAGTAACGCAATCAATACCAGCCTGACTCGGGCCATGTAAACCAATTACACAGAGCTCCATTCGGAAAAATGATCGCCCACATGAACACCTGGGACTGGACCTGTAAATCTTCTAACTCGGTTTATCCACTGCCCTTTGTCCATCATTATGGTCCCTGCCTTTATGTCAGGACGCCTTGCTGCTCCACCTAATTCCTTGCAGAATTCGTCTTCATTCATCAGGTTGCACCGCAATGCATCAAATGTCATCATAGCCTTCCTCACCGGTTCCCTATCATCACCATTTGACGATGCATTCTCTTCAGTGGTACGAACAACAGATGTCTCATTGACAAAATACTTGCGTTTTCTTCTATATATTTCTGTCTGTGCAAGAAAATTACCACGAGTCTGTAGTATGGAACCTGTTCCAAGCACAGTCATGTCCTTGAAACGACTCAACCTAAAAATCTCTGATGAAGGGAATGGGCTATGCAGAAAGAAACCAAGCTTCACCCTGTTAGCATCTTCATACACCAAGTGGACCATAGAATGTCTACCAGTGGCTTCACCATTCCCGTAACAAGCCCAGACCAATCATCACTTAATTTTTCCACGTCTTGGGTGATCCGCTGATCTGCATCTATACTTTTCTATTTGAGTCCTTCGGTATAAGGCCCATAAAATAGCCTACAATCTCCTGAATAAAATGGTTCAAATACACTACTTGAACTTGTGATAGCTCTCCAAAAAGACTATAGTCATAAAATTGATAATCGTCATCTTCAAAATTCAAGGAAATAAACTCAAGCTGGACAAAGGATGAGCCAACAGGATCACGTATATCACAGACCCAATAGTATGGGTGGGCACCATTAAGGCTGTTGTCACTTACTTTCAGATTTCCCAAAGAAGCCTTTACACCAAAGGTGGATGGAAACACCTTTATATCAGCATGTAAGTTATCTTGATAGAAAGTAGCAAGCTGGGTTTCATTTTCGTTGTTTCAGAACAAACTGCACCCGTGCCATACTCAGGACTAGTGAGAAAATCACTCTATCTTTGCCTTTCCCAAGCAGCCCTTTTACAATAGAATCCTTCTGGTATATTTCCGCATTTGATTCTTCTTTAATGTCCTTTTCACCAGTTTCTTGCTCGATAATCGTTGTGAGTGTATCATTTTGTTCTTCATCAATATTTTTGTCCATGTCTTCAATGTTTATAGCATTCACAAAATTCAACACTGCCATAATTGTTGGCCTGTTAAAGTAAAAGGAGAGTGTAGCTAGTGAAATCAATACCTGCTTGTCAATATTAGTATATGTTGGAGAATCCTGATCCAACAGAATAACCTGTGCCTTCACAAAGCTATCTAAGTATCCTGGTTGTACCAAAACATGGCTTTGTTTGAATCTTTAATGAAAGACTGAACTAGAAATTGACATGATGGACTTCCTTTGCCTACAAATGCATCTTCAATTTCCAATGATTCTAAAACATCCCCAATGGCCATATCATGCTCCCTCATAGAAAATTCCACCTTGCTACCTAAAGCCTGAATTTCTAAGAGGCACTACTCATCACTGAGCAAAATCAATGCATTAACCATCTCAGCCACCTTACTGT
This sequence comes from Pinus taeda, assembly GCA_000404065.3. Lineage (NCBI taxonomy): Eukaryota > Viridiplantae > Streptophyta > Pinopsida > Pinales > Pinaceae > Pinus > Pinus taeda. Next base: position 175,859 of record APFE030006981.1, on the reverse strand, counting down.
TGAGTTGTCCTGCATCACAAATAGCAAGAACATTTTCCACATCACCAACTGATTTCGCAGGCACATTATAAGCCTGTTTTCCCCCAAGGCTGATCCGGTGCTTGTAAGAACTAGCGTTAGGTGATTCCAGAACATAAAGAAATCGGCCCACCAATGCCACATACTGATACTGCCATACAACTTCTTTATTTCCAACTCCCTTCTAGGACAAAATAGATAAATAGCCATCAAAATCAGCTGGATCCCAAGGGTGAATAGGATCAGAAGTTTCATTTTGAATCTGACAGATTGAACAACTTGTACAATGTAATTTCTCTAAAATAATTCTTTGAAATATGATTTGTTAAGCATTTCCGCCATCCTAGAGCCAGCTTTGCTGTTAAATACCTGAGGGAGGGTGCAACAACAGAGGAGGCTGCACTTTGTAATACACTAATTCCAACTAGTCGAATAAAAGATGCCTTGTCCTGCTCCAGAACATATTTTACACTTGTGCCATTGAGGGAAGCTATATGACCAGAAATCCAAGTTCGTGATATCACAAGCAAAGATACTGCAAAGATTTGTGCACCTTGTTTGTTATATAATGTCAGAACCAATATTCTTAGGGGTGCCACTACTCTCGCTGGCATTTTCCTTGGCCTTTTTTAGCAAATATGGAGCATTGCAGTATGCATAGTACGACATATTTGGCATGTAAAATTGTTGATCATGAAAGATGAATAACCTGCTGCAGCAGGAGGCTAACAGTGGCTCCACTTGGGGATGGATTTTCCTTGTGAAGAGCCAAGGACAGCAGGTTAGAATGCCTTAGTCTTCAATTGTTGATGTACTCTACAAAATTCCCTTTGCCGGCTGCCTTATTAATCCTACCTACCTATCCTAATCAACACTTACTTTGCTATTAGGTGAAATCAAATAGCCAATGTAGCCACTTAAGCAACTGTAGAAAGAAATGAACTGCCTGACTGATTGTTAATGAAAATGGAAGCACTATTCAGTCATGTGCCCCCATAATCAAAATTGTGGCATAGAAAGGCCGCTGCTAATGTATTTGGTCCTCACAGAGAAATCATGCTAAAGAATTTGAGTTGAGAGGAAGTTCCATGTGGTCTGCTATAGGATCAATAAAAACATCATGTGGGATAGTTTCTCCTAGGCCTTCTTGGTCTAATGGAATAGTTGCATCCTCGGTAATACACCCTACAAATAATTCTTCAATCTTTGCCTTGAAAGCATGATTATCCTCAATCTGTAAGTCAGAAGGTAGCACCATTTCCTCATGACTTGGGGAAGGAAGATTTTGGAAAAATTCTTTAGGATCGCGAAAATGATATGACTGAATTTGAGAATGCAAAAGTTCAATTTCATTTTCATATCTTTCAACAACTAAATCAAGAAAAAGGTTATGCGGGCGTCCTGCGGTTTTTAACAACACCAATCTGAAAAATTCTTCATCAAGCTTAAATTCTGATAAACTATCCCTGAATTCATCTAAAGCTTCATCAAATGAAAGATCTTCCACGAACCTGGTCATCCTACCTTGATGTTAATGCTTTGGAATATGGACTATTGGGTTGTAAAATTGGTTCGTTCCTCAGTGGAGTCTTGATTGAGAATGAAGTGGAGTTGCCAGGCAGATGCCTTAACTTTGAAGTGCCTGATCTCTGTCCACCATGAAAGATCAGAACTACATGAAAAATTTCTGAGGAAAAGGAGCACTTTCTCTAGAAAACGAGATTTCCTCTTTGGAGCCAGCTTCTATCCTGTTTATTTTGGGATTGTCCCCAGTGGAGTCGCCATTATGTTATCGCTCAGGTTGTCGCTTGGCTCCTTAAGGGATATGGCCGAGGTAACCACAAACCAAGATCTAGACTGCAGGTCCTAGCCTACCAGCAGTAAGAGAGGGCTCTCTCTTTGGGATTTAGCTTTGTTTAAGGAATGATTTTAGGCTAGATATGATGCACATGGGTTTTGTTTGAGTTTCGTGGGATGGTTGATCTATTCAGGCAGAGTTGGCATGCGAAGCGTAAGAAGTTCAAACCATTGGGCATGGAGTCAATGAATGTGGAATGAAGGGTGCGTTTTCTTTGACAAAAGAGGAATATAGAGTAGGATAGCTACACATGGACCGATATTCAAGCTGGAAATGAGATGAAATGGAGGTCAAGTAATGAAAGGCAATTAAGTAGCTTTCATCACGCTAACAAAGGGAAGGTGAGTGAACATTATATAGGAGCAATCAAGAAATTCCTAAACAATATTCATATATGAAGGAACTAGTGTAAATATGAGCCAAGAGATATTCATATTCATAGCTAATTTAGAAGAGATCATAGAGAAATAACTGGAATTGAGCATAGAGTGTTGTTAAGCGAATTCTGAGCTATTCTTCTTTTCTGTTATTTAGATCATGACACAAGGGTGATATAAACACATTAAAACTGAAAATAGAGGCAAGAAAAACTTATTGAGCCATGAAGAAACATGGAAATCCTGTAATTAGCTCTTCAGCCATCAAATCCACAATAGACAATTCATAATCCAAATGTTCTAGCAATCTTTGATTGCAGAAACTCTCAGCTTTACAGCTCAAGTCTAGAATGACTCAATCAACCAACTACTTTTCCATAACAGAGGGTGGTTTTTATAGTGAAAATATCTCAAAAATATCTACATAGGCAGATCTTAAACAGATATGGGGAAATCAATGCCTTTTTTCCTAATATCTATTGAAATAAATGTTTAAAAAGATCTCTAACAACTGAGCTGGGGCAGCTAGCGGCTCAAATATCTATCTAAGGCTGCCCATGAGGTAGCAGCCTCAAAAATGGTTTAATACAGTCCTTTGCTGCTATGTGCTGGCTCTTTTTCCTTAACTGCGCTTTGAATACTGAAACGCTACCCATATGTGTCTCTATACACCGCTTATGCAAACAATCTGGGCTTTAAATCACTTGAACTACTTCTTTAGGCAGTTCTGCTGCTGCTAAGTGGCTTTAAAACATTTAATAATGAGCTAGTGAGCTTTGATGGCTCTAAGCTGCTTAAATCACTTGAACTGATTCTTCCTTGCCCAGTATATATCAACACATCACCCCCATCATCATCGACTTCGTAACCACTTGAAGAAATTATACTGATTTCCACGGGCTCATTCCATTGATTGTTTTTTAGCAGTAACGAAATCAATACCAGCCTGACTCGGGCCATGTAAAGCAATTACACAGAGCTCCATTAGGAAAAATGATCGCCCACATGAACACCTGGGACTGGACCTATAAATCTTCTACCTCGGTTTATCCACTGCCCTTTGTCCATCATTATGGTCCCTTCCTTTAAGTCAGGACGCCTTGCTGCTCCACCTAATTCCTTGCAGAGTTCGTCTTCATTCATCAGGTTGCACTGCAATGCATCAAATTTCATCATAGCCTTCCTGACCTGTTCCCTATCATCACCATTTGATGATGCATTCTTCAGTGGTACGAACAACATATTTCTCATTGACAAAATACTTGCGTTTTCTTCTATATGTTTCTGTCTATGCAAGCAAATTACCAGGAGTCTATAGCATGGAACCTGTTCCAACCACAGTCAGGTCCTTGAAACGACTCAACCTAAAAATCTCTTATGAAGGGAATGGGCTATGCAGAAAGAAACCAAGCTTCACCCTGTTAGCATCTTCATATGCCAAGTGGACCATAGAATGTCTACCAATGGCTTCACCATTCCCGTAACAAGCCCAAACCAATCATCACTTAATTTTTCCACGTCTTGGGTGATCCGCTGATCTGCATCTATACTTTTCTATTTGAGTCCTTCGGTATAAGGCCCATAAAATAGCCTACAATCTCTTGAATAAAACAGTTCAAATACACTACTTGAACTTGTGATAGCTCTACAACAATACTATAGTCATAACCTTGATAATCGTCATCTTCAGAATTGAAGGAAATAAACTCAAGCTGGACAAAGGATGAGCCAACAGGATCATGTATATCACAGACCCAATAGTATGGGTAGGCATCATCAAGGCTGTTGTCACTTACTTTCAGATTTCCCAAAGAAGCCTTTACACCAAAGGTGGATGGAAACACCTTTATATCAGCATGTAAGTTATCTTGATAGAAAGTAGCAAGATGGGTTTCATTTTCATTGTTTCAGAACAAACTACACCCGTGCCATACTTAGGACTAGTGAGAAAATCACTCTATCTTTGCCTTTCCCAAGCAGCCCTTTTACAATAGAATCCTTCTGGTATATTGCCGCATTTGATTCTTCTTTAATGTCCTTTTCACCAGTTTCTTGCTCGATAATCATTTTGAGTGTATCATTTTGTTCTTCATCAATATTTTTGTCCGTGTCTTCAATGTTTATAGCATTCACAAAATTTAACACTGCCAGAATTGTTGGCCTGTTAAAGTAAAAAGAGAGTGTAGCTAGTGAAAGCAATACGTGCTTGTCAATATTAGTATATGCTGGAGAATATTGATCCAACATAATAACTTGTGCCTTCACAAAGCTATCTAAGTATCCTGGTTGTTCCAAAACATGGCTTTGTTTGAATCTTTAATGAAAGAGCGAACTAGAAATTGACATGATGGACTTCCTTTGCCTACAAATGCATCTTCAATTTCCAATGATTCTAAAACAGCCCCAATGGCCATATCATGCTCCCTCATAGAAAATTCCACCTTGCTACCTAAAGCCCAAATTTCTAAGAGGCACTACTCATCACTGAGCAAAATCAATGCATTAACCATCTCAGCCACCTTACTGTTGAGCTGTCCTGCATCACAAATAGCAAGAAAATTTTCCACATCACCAACTGATTTTGCAGGCACATTATAAGCCTATTTTCCCCCAAGGCTGATCCGGTGCTTGTAAGAACTAGCGTTAGGTGATTCCAGAACATAAAGAAATGGGCCCACCAATGCCGCATACTGATACTGCCATACAACTTCTTTATTGCCAACTCCCTTCCAGGACAAAACATAAAAATAGCCATCAAAATCAGCCGGATCCCAAGGGTGAATAGGATCAGAAGTTTCATTTTGAATCTGATAGATTGAACAGCTTGTACAATGCAATTTCTCTAAAATAATTCTTTGAAATATGGTTTGTTAAGCATTTCCGCCATCCTAGAGCCAGCTTTGCTATTAAATACCTGAGGGAGGGTGCAACAACAGAGGAGGATGCACTTTGTAATACACTAATTCCAACTAGTCCAATAAAAGATGCCTTGTCCTGCTCCAGAACATATTTTACACTTGTGCCATTGAGGGAAGCTATACGACCAGAAATCCAAGTTCGTGATATCACAAGCAAAGATACTACAAAGATTTGTGCACCTTGTTTATTATATAATGTCGAAACCAATATTCTTAGTAGTGCCGCTACTCTCGTTGGCATTTTCCTTGGCCTTTTTTAGCAAATATGGAGCATTGCAGTATGCATAGTAAGACATATTTGGCATGTAAAATTGTTGATCATGAAAGATGAATAACTTGCTGTAGCAGGAGGCTAACACACACAAACATCATTCAATTTCTAGAGATCCATGCATATCCTTATTTTTTCTTTCTGTTTCTTTTTTTGAACCACTATTGGACTTACCCAATCAGATTCTTTCACTGGCTCAATAATTTCTGCTACGAGCATCTTATCTAACTCAGCATGAACCCTTTCCTTATACTTTAGATTATGGTGGTAAGGTCTTTGTTTTACAGGTTTTGCGTCCGGTCTCACGATGATCTTCATGACACCTAGGTATCCTATTATTCCCTTCAAATCAGAAAACTTCACAGGGAACAAATCCTGATATTTGCAAAGGAGCTTAGTGACCTTGTCTACTCTCGCATCATCCCAATAGTCCCCAATCTTTGGAAATTTCTTCTTTGCCTCTGTGCCAATGTTGACCTGCCTAGTTTTTAGCAGTGTGGTTATGTCTAGATCCTCTATCTATGGATCTTCAACCTCGTGGTAACCCTCGGTTTCTTGAATATTAATCTTTCTAGGATCCTCATCTTCTTCTTCAATGGTCACGTTATAGCATTCCAGTGCGTGGTTCAGCTGGGTAGTCCAATCAGGTTGAATCAGGTCCAAAGGATCCTATTGTATCCTAAATATACTTGGTTTAACCTCCTGTAGCACCATGTCAATACAGTCAAACCCATCCTCAAAGTTGAACATCATTATAAACCCCTGGCACAAGATGTCCCATTCTTCAGTGGCATGGCGAAGCTTTGTTTCCAAGTACCAATTCATTGGTATGAAATCCACGGTATGATAAAACAGATGCACCCATTCAAGCTGGGGCTTTGCTCCATAAGCCTTAGTCCATTTGGTGAGGTGATCACATATGTCATCCCTTCCATCATACTTTCAACTGTCCAAAATGTATTCTCATCATCCTCCTATAGTCATGCCAATCACTGAAATTATCCTTGTGCATACCCCACCATCTTGTGGGTGTATCATGCAGTACCTAGTCCAACGCCTAGAATCGATGCTTCTCTGACACTTCTCTCTCAATTGCATCCAAAAAGTGATCAACATCAGTTAGCCCATCATAGTGAGGTAGACTCCTTACTTTTGATGACACACAACACAATGACTTGGTCATCATATTACAATGCAGCGTAGATACTTCATGCATCTAGTTCTGCCAGTGCTCTAATTCTTTGTCTGAATCTAATGTGCAGGAGCCCTCACGGTCCCATGCGATATTTCCATCTATTGTTAGATTTACCCAATCCTAGTCTCACTCTGTTAGCTTCTAATTTGGTCCAAACCATCATCATTTTCATAATCATGAACTGGTTTTTTATAGCGCGATCCTTCTATAGGATCCAGTGGCACCACTAAGCAGAGCAACTTCTTTTCAAATATGATCTTTCTCTTCTTCAGGTTGATTTCCCCATTCATGTCAGTGTCACAATCGATTGCAAGGAGAGCAGGGTAGGGATTACTATCATCCATAATCTCTATTACCTCAAAATCTTCCAGTGCGTTCGTGCCTTCGATGTCAATTTTCACTCCTTGCAGCCTCCCCATTGGGATAATTTTATGTTGATTCGCCATCCTTAACTGGATTAGAGACCACTGGAGTACATGTTTCCCCATTATTTCCCATGTTTTCTTTGTCAAAACATTTGCATCGGACCCCAGATCCAAGATAACTTGGTCCATTTCGTATTCCCCCATCTATGTGGTGAGTCTCATCTCACGCCCAGTCCTTTCCTTGTGCTTGCCAAGCTTTATGACTACACATGGTTCACCAGTAGCGTTGTCCTTGTCAGTGTACCAATTGATGAGTTCTTGTAAGCCCTTCAAAGGATTATTATCATGAAGCAGTTTCATGCAAGTCTCCAAGAACATGGTAACAATGGATGGGTCCATTTCTTCATCTGGTTTCTCCTGACTTCTAGAGGTAGAGGCCTCAATGAATCTTTTCTTTGCTTCCATAAATGTTACTTTTGCATGCTCCATATCAAACCCAGTCTCCTTTTTTGGTTCTCTGCAGACCCATTCACCTTCTACAGGTTGCTTCCCTTTATCCTCCCCAGTCGTCATTCCACTTCGCATCATAATATTTACCTTAGGGTCTTCCTCACGAGGCTCAACCCTCATCATTTGGAAGTTTTGCATTGGTTGAATAGGTTGCGCCCCCTTTTCACGAATCTTAGCAAAAAATATAGGGTAATCCTCAGTCGCATGGTCAAATTAAGTTCAATAGCGGCATGACGGTTGTGTCAGATTCAGACAACCCCTCGTGTAGCGTCTTGGTCCTCCACAACTATAACAAATAAGTTACCCTCAGCCTCTACCGAGACCCCCTCCATCTCGACCTTGGCCGCACCCCTAATACTCACCTCACGTTCCCCCAATGCCTTGGTCTGGAGGTTGCGTTTCTCCCTCCACCCTATATGCATGTGTCCTGTCCATCATTATTTTGTAACTACGATAACTGCACTCTTCATGACCTACTGATTGATAGAAATTGTAGAAGAGTTGTTGTGGTGTATGTACAAATTTCTGCAGCAAATGGAAATTGTCAGTCACATGTTTCCCAACCACCTTGCATATAGCGCACCATAGCATCGGCCCTGCACTTGGTCCTGCTTTAGCCTCTGGTTGTAGAGGCATTGGCCCCCCTGCAGAAACATAGTTTGCAAAGACTAGACAATGATCCTTGTCATGCCCTTAACCTTTGCATTTTAGGCACCAAACTTCTTCACGTGCCTCTGGCCGAGCTGCTCTATCCTTCTTCAGACTTTGCATTTCGAGGAAAATGTTCTGCAACTGCGCATGAATCTATTGAACCCCCAGATTAGAATCCTACATTGGTGTCTCATGCAATCTCAATGTTATTTCCATAGTTTCTTCCTGGGTCCCATTCTTCTGTTGTGATAGAACAACTCTCAAGTGGTGCAGGAGTGAGGCCACAAACCATTAACGGTGTTTCCCATCAGTTAGGTTCATGTTGGCTTCATGGATTGTACACTTCAATCTTTGATCAAATTCCCAAGGTGTCTCCCTAGGTGTTATTAGGAAATCTAGTGTCTATGCAGAGTTGCTAGTCCCACTAAGATAGGTAGCTATCTTAGAAACAACCATATTAAATTTACTTTCATTTTCCTTTCCGAGAAGTAGATAGGAGAGGAGCAAAGAATACCAACCTCAATCTTTCACTTGGTTCCCTACTTGTTCCTTCTCCCCTCTGATAGATCTTTTCCGCTCTTTCCTTGACCGCTCTGCTTCAAAGAGTACCTGTAAAGTCAAAGCAGCATAATACCTTCAAAGTGCAAAGATTTACAAACATAAACAATATAGGACCAAATATATATTGACCACACAAATGCATATATTATCGGACATACAAGAATGTGGAGGAAAACTTGAAAAGATTTATTGATATAAAGATTAGAAGAGAGGATTACAACCCATTGATTTGACCCAGCATCATCCTCCCAATGTGAAATCCCTTCTTCACCTCATGAAAAGCTTAGATCACCCAACACTATGATGTTCCACCAGGAAACCAACAGCACTTCCTTACAAGATACAAGATTCCAGCCTCTGGATCTCTGGGATGAGGGATCCATATATAGATGATTGGAGGGGGGTGAGTCAGCTTCTGGGATTTTGATTAGTGTCTTCTCTCTAGATAGTTCTTGATTCCACTTGGAGATTGATGATCTCTTACTCATCCCTGGGCGAATTCAGAGAGGCAAGTGTCATAGGAGAAGTTTCTGGAAGATTCCATGATCATCCACTTTGCAAACTATCTCTGCCATTTGTCTACTCTTGCCCATCGCACACTATAGAAGGGGTTTCCAGTATGCATCACACTTTTTACACTGAGTAGGTGAGATGCATTGCACCCTTAGCACAGGGCAATCTGTATGGTCTAGTTTTGACCAGTTCTGAGAAGTTTTCTGTGGAGAACTTCTGGGAGATGATGTAATCAGCTGACCTTGTTCCTTTAGGGCATGAAACAACACTTTTAGGGATTTAGAATCCCTTGGTTTATGGACGTATGTGATTGGGGTTGCAGTACCCAAATATGTCTATAACAGTTGCCCCCTAAAGCATGAGGTCGAAAATCTTTTGATGTCGGGTGAAATGCTTTATCATGAGGATCTGAGGTTTTTCGAACTGGAAGGCGAGCTGTAATAAGATACAATACAATACATTATCTTCATAACATTTTCATGATCTAGCTGAGGTGGGCATTCCCATGCTCAACTTTATAAATTCATTTTCATGTACATAGGACAGACAACCGTTTGTATGGTAGACTGATGATTCTGATAGAGCCATCATCCTCTGATTCAGATGATCATCTGTGCAGTAATTATGTACATTTGACGTCTTTATTTTCCTGAATATATCACAGCCCAGATGGATGAAACTAGATCCGGGGTCTTCAAACTCATCCAATCTTCGCCCGATGTACAAGTTGATCCATGTGAAAAATGTTCTAGAGTCAAACATGGAAAGACATCGCCTGATTACAAGACAATGATGTAAGCTATTAATAGGCGCGAGAGGAATCACCGATAATGATGATGACCCTCAAGGTACTTCAGTACAATTTGCGAGGTGTGAAAATGGGACTTGGCATCGAACACCACGCAAAATATTTCGGTCGAAGGCCATTGATGTAAACCTGTCGCCAGAAGTGAGAAACTTGCCATTGAGGCATGCAAGCTTCAAAGTACTAAAAGGGTTGTTCCTAGGTTGACTTCTTGGATAATGAGCTGTCGTCGACAAGAAGTAACCCGTCATAGAAGGGCCTTAATGATTCCCACATCTACGACATGGAACAAAGCAAATGATTTTGTGGAGGTGAAAACGATCTGACGATGCAGGGTTTAGGGTGGCGGTCATGAAGGAATGAAGTGTGAAGGTATTGCAGCTAGGTTGGTGAATTCTCTAATTGACTTCTCTTGAACATATCGGCGACATTGAAATGGAATGGTAGTGTTAACCCCAAAGATGGATGGTACGATAGAACAATGGTAGTATGACCGGTGAATGGAATAACCCAACCTAACTCAATCATGGTGATGGAGTGAAAGTGTCATGTTCAAGAGCGACTAGCTAGCAATAAAGTTTTTTCAAGTTTTCTTCCCAATTTTCCCCGGTCATTGCTGACCAGTACCTCTTTATTTTTATCAAGCTTAAGGAGGATAACATATTCTTGTTCTATAATTTTCCCTTCAGGCAAACCCGTCGCTATGTTTTAACAAGCCTAGTGATAATGAAACTCGTTCTTATCTCTATGGACAAGTTTGTCGCTATTGGTTTTAACAAGTTTAATGAAAAAGACAACTTGGTCCTTTTTCAATTTTAGAGAGTCTGAAAAGGGACAGAAAGGAAAATATAGTAATCCTTTTTCGTCATATAATCCCTTAAGTCCAAAAAAGTATAAAATAATATGAAAGGGATCAATTTTCGATAGTTTTAATGAGCCAAACAAGACAAGCTCTAGATCTTTTTGTGCAATAATCCCTTAGGTACAAAAAGATTAAAATCTAGAGGAGGGATAACACTCCCAGTAACTTTAACGAGTTGGAGAGGCCAATTGCTCGGAAATCTTTTCATATTTTATGAGTCAGTTGAAAAGAACTTAAAGGAGACTCATTTTGAGGAACGAGTGATATTTTTGGGTAGTTGCTGATGATGAGCCCCAAAAATGGATAATTATATGGGCTCATTCAGCCTCCTAATTCGACTTAATCCACCATTCTCATTATTTTATTGCATGTTTTTGATTATATTTATGCTAATAGAGTGAATTGGGTTAGTCATTATGCCAACAAGTCTAATGGGTGCTTTGTACAGTTTTTTGGTCAATTTTGAGACAAAATCAAAGGTTTTAATGAGCACTTGGCAGCCAAATTCATGGAAGAACAAGGGAGGGGATTTGTAGGAAGGTGTCCCCTTCATTTATGGGCCCTTAACTCAAATTATCCACCATCAACTCGGAGTTCAAGTGTTGAAAATGCAACAAGATGATGGAGCTTAGTGAAAAGAAGTTGCCTTCACTAAGTGGGCCCGCAGGCTATTTTTGGTGCAAAGTCTATTTTTAGACATATGGATCATGGTCTATGAGTTGTAGGATTCTATTTGTGGATGATTGGTCATGTTGGTAAAAATAGATGGACCTCTATTTTTAGACATATGGGCGGAGTCTATTTTTAGACTGCCAGGCTAAAAATAGAACAGTCGAATATTATTATCTCTTAATAATATTTGGACTATAAACATTATCTTATTCTCTTGGAGCACTTCAGTTCGAGCTACAGATGTGGCACATGCAACTGCCAGAAGGAAATACACTTTTCCTATGGGTTAGTTGAGCTATTGCACGATGGACTTCAGTTAGAACTCAAGTGATTGAGTTTGGTGGAGTTGAATGAGGAGTTGATGGAGTTGTGTTCAGTTTGACTTAGTTGAATTAGTTGTATTTAGTCTAAGTAACAAATACACTAGTGATGAGTGGTGTGAATTAATTATTAATTAATTCACTAATTATTAACTCATAAATCAACTAAAGAATACATCAGTTAACTCAGTGCATGGACAGTTCAGTGGAGACAAGTGTTAGAGGTGGGTGAAAGGGTGAGTCTACTATCAGTTGTGACTATAGCTATGCATGAGATTTGCACAATCAATGGATTGAGATTGCCAATGAGGATTGTGCAGTACAAGCCAACGGAATACGACTTTGGATCACACATTCGGTTCTATTCTCAACAGGGATTGTGCAGTGGAGGCATGCAAACAACGGAGGAGATTTGAACCTGTGACTTGTTCGTATCTGAGCTAGTTTGTGTGTAACAGGTGCAGATAGTACTGAGTACTTGTGAGGAGTATTGTACTATGTATTGTTACATGTTCTCTATCATCATAATATACAGATAGTTGGGGGTTTTTAGCTATATGCTTTCCCCGGTACATACTGTGTTGATATGTGTGATTGATGTTTCAATGTGCACATGCAATTGTTTCTTGATTATGCAAATTGATGATCAATGGTAGAGGAGGTTATGTATTATGCATGATTCCGCAAATAGTGTATAATCAAGATAATATTTGTGAATAAGTGTTATATTATTCAAAATTTCTACATGGTATCAGAGCTAGCTGATTTGTAGAGAAATTTCTACATGGTATCAGAGCTGGTTGATTTGTATAAAAAGTTCTACATGATATCAAAGCGACTATTGATCATCGGATCTATTATTCAGAAAATGATTACATTTTATTTCTTCAGGCAGAGTCTGTAATCAGGCCAGGTAGCCACTGGATTCATCCTTCTTTTGGAAGGTGAGATATATGGTAAATGCCCATACAGTCAATCTCTGTATGAGAAATACTTTGTTCTCACGAATTTTAGATCAGAAGCGGTTGAGTTTTGAGCTGGTGGAATTCGAATTTGCAGCAGTGTTTTCTTGGTGTCAAAGTTGAAATGTCTTTCAACGAATTGCGATTGGAGTATGCTCTTAAAGGCAGCTTGAATTATATTGCATGGAAAGACAGGATGGAGGCGGTGTTAGATGACAATGGGTTGAAGGAGTTCATAGATGCTGAAGTCCCAAAGCCTACTAATGCTGCTGAAGCTGAGGCTTGGCAAAAGAAGGCAGCAAAGTGTCGAAGGATTGTGTTGGAGGGTGTGAAGGATCACATTGTGTCCAGCCTACATGGAAAGGCTTCTCCATACTTGATGTGGAAAGCGTTGACAGATCTATTCCAAAGCAAGAGCGACCAGAGGAAGTTGGCACTCAAGGATAAACTCAGAAACATTAAGTGTGAGAATGGAGACAGTATCCAAGTATCTCACGAAGTTCACCCAATGCCAGGATGAGCTGGGAAAGTGTGGGGGTGATTGTCGATGATGAGGACTTGGTGAGCTTGGCTCTCCTTGGTCTTCCGAAGAGTTGGCATTCCTATCAGGACTCTGTTAATTGTCGGGAGAAATTGCCAGGATGGGAGAGACTTTGGTCGGATTTTATGCAAGAGGAGATCAGGCGGAATACCAGGGACGAATCTTCATCAAAGGCATCTGATGAAGAAAATTGCACTTTGGCTGCCAAAGCAAAGAAGGGGAAGAACAAGAAAGCTTCTCATTCCAGTGCGAAAGGAAAGAAGCATGACATGTCCAAGGTGAAGTGCTTTCACTATCACCAGCACAAATATTATGCCATAAATTGTCCACAGAAGAAGAAAAATAAGCAAGCTGCTAGATCTACAGTGGGAGAGACCTTAGCCTCACAGTTTGAGCTAGATTTTTCGCTGATCACATGCTTGGTATCAAGTGTGATGGGATCAATATGGTTCTTGGACAATGGTGCATCTTTTCACATGACAGGAGATCGAGATTTGTTTTTTGATCTGGATGAGAAAGATCTTAGAGTGCACATCGAGATGGGCGATGATGGTAGATACAGTGCGACCGATATCAGTACCATTTCATTTGAGAGGGAGTCTGGTAAACCTTCGTATTGAAGGAAGTGATGCATGTTCCAAGATTGAACAAGAATCTTATCTCTATGGCGATGTTAGAAGACAAGGGATATGATGTTGTTTTCAGCGAGAGAAAGGATTTCCTGCGTAGTAAGACAAATAGAGAAACCCAGAAGATATGGGTTCGAGTCAAGAACCTTTATCAATTGCATGTAGATGGCTGTGCAGCAATGGCATGCAAAGCAGAAGGAGTGGTGAGTTGGGATGATGGCGAGCTGTGGCATCGGAGATTGGGCCACCTTCACCATGGAGCTTTGAAGATACTACAACAAATTTCTACTGGGCTTCCTAAAGGCACACTTGCGCAGTCAGATCAGTGCGAGGGGTGTATTTTGGGAAAATTTGTGAAAGCCACCTTTGATGAGAAGGATAGCCGCACCATGACAATCCTTGAGAGAATTCACATAGATGTGTGTGGACCTTTCTCAGTAGCTTTGACAGCAAAGCATAGGTACTATGTGATATTTGTTGATGATTTCTCTAGGAAGTGTTGGATCTTCTTCATGCAGAAGAAGGGAGAGACATACTCAAAGTTTTGTGAGTTCAAAGCACTGGTCGAGAAGGAATCTGGGAAGAAGGTGAAGGCTCTTAGGAGTGACAATGGTGGTGAATTCATCTTTGGCGAGTTCAAGGACTTCTGCAGTGCAGAAGGGATTCGAAGAGAGCTCATAACTCCCCATAACCCACAACAGAATGGGGTTGTTGAGTGGAAGAACAAAACGATCGTGGGTGCTGCACGGGTGATGTTGCATGATTAGGGCCTACCCCTTCACTTGTGCATGGAGGCATGCAATACTACAATATATGTGCAGAACCATTTTCCTCACAAGAAACTTGGCATGGGTACACCTAAGGAGGCTTATTCTAGTAAGAGGTCTGATATTTCCCATTTGAGGATTTTTGGTTCTCCTATTTACATGCATGTGATGAAGGATGCTAGGAAGAAGCTGGAGTCGACCGTAGAGGTTGGGATATTTTTGGGGTACACTGATATGCCCCACAACTATCGTGTGTATTTGCCAGATAGTCGCAAGACTGTTGTGTGACGGGATATCAAATTTTAGGAGGAGAAAGCCATGAAGTGTTCACTTGAGAGGGAGCCACACTTGCATGCGAATGTGGAGCTATTAGTTCCTAAGGATGAGCTTCAGGACGTGGATCAGCCACAAGATGAAGTTCATGGAGTGGAAGAGACCACTCATGCAGCGCCAACCATCATAGGGCGAAAGCGCACTACAGAAGTTGAGCGACTAGCTCAAGATGCAGAGAAGGTTGTAGGACCACCTACAACACAACGCAGATAGAGACAATCACCTGATTGGTACACTGGATACATGGCTCTTGTGATCAAATGTGTCATGACTGATCCATCCTCTTTTGAGGAAGTTGTGGAGGATCCCGCATGGGTAGATGCCATCGTGGAAGAGTATGATTCGATTGTCAGAAACAGTGCATGGAAAATTGTCTCAAGACCGGAGGGGAAATCAGTGGTGGGTTTGAGATGGATCTACAAAGTGAAGCAGGTAGCTGATGGGAGTGTGGAGAAGTATAAGGCAAGATTTATTGCCTGAGGCTTCTCACAGATAGAGGGGATCGATTATGAGGAGACCTTTGCACCTGTCGCAAGGTATTCTTCCATACGGATGATTCTTGCTCTCTCAGTGCATATGGGGTGGCACATTCATCATATGGATGTGAAGACTACGTTCCTCAATGGAGTCATTGAGGAGGAGGTGTACATAGAGCAGCCCGAAGGTTTAGAGATCTTCAGCAGTGAGTCACATGTGTGCAGGCTCAAGACAGTGATGTATGGGTTGAAACAAGCACCTCGTGCTTGGGGCACATCGGGATATGGATTGTGGTACAAACAGGAGGATGAGGTGAAGCTATGTGGCTTCATAGATGTAGATTGGGCAGGGAGCCCAACAGATTGAAAGAGCACATCTGGAGGGATCTTCAGTATCGGGTCGACAACAGTTTCTTGGTACAGCAGGAAGCAGAGATCGGTGGCACTCAGTTCTGCAGAGGCCGAGTATATGGCAGCAAGTTTGGCTGCATGCGAGGCTATATGGATGAGGAAGATCCTGGTCAGGCTGTTTGGGTCACACTTGGAGCCTACTGTTATTTATTGTGATAACCAGAGTTACATTAAAATCCCGGCTAATCTAGTATTTCATGATAGATCCAAGCACATTGACATCAGGTACCATCATATCAGAGATTGTGTGTAGCGAAGAATCATGTTACTTTCATACATTCCCACGGAGGATCAGGATGCTGATATCTTGACGAAGGCGCTCACCAGAAGCAAATTCGAATACCACAGAGGCAAGATAGGGGTTGCAGATAATCCATATCTTGTTGAGAGGTGTTAGCCTCCTGCTGCAGCAGGTTACTCATCTTTCATGATTGACATTTTTACATGCCAAATATGTCATACTTTGCATGCTGCAATGTTCCATGTTTGCTACAGAGGCCAAGGAAGGAAGCCTTGAGTGTGTTCTAGCCTAAATACCACTGCTGTATTCCAATTTTGATGTGCTATTCCATTTTTGAAGAATTTTTAGTTAAAGGGAGGTCCAAACAGCTTAATCTTGGTCTCCCTAGGTTTCAATTTCATGTTGTAGAATATAGAGAATCATTATCTGTCCAAACAGGTTAATCTTGGCAAATTCTTAGACAGATAGAGAAGCAAGGGTGCTCAACAGCCTAATCTGAGCCCCTGGATGAAATAAGTGTAGATGTAGATAGGAGGACAGTAAAAGAAAAAATTGAAAAGCTGGGTTTGCTAGTTCAAGTGCACTCAAACCAAAAGAAAAAAAAATGCTAGGTAAGTAGGCTGGGTAAGTAGTTTTGTGGTTGAAGAACTCAAGTTGTGTGATCCATTTCATGTTTTCAAGTGTTATATCTATCTGGGTCACTAGTTAGAGGCAGTTTTTCCATTTGAACGACTTCAAGCGAGGCATGTCTAACTCCCCCTTCTTCTTATTTCCCAAATCACTCACTAACACCCCCTTGAGGACCTTGGGATGTACCCAACCAGTCTTATTATACTTCATTGTTGTAAAAGACTAAGTCAATCTTTGACTTTCTTCAGTAAAGAGAAGCCACATTTCTTGTGTAAAAGTCATTTCTCCGTAGTCCATTCACTTCCTATGTCTAAGTTTCAGTTCACAAACTAAGCCTCTCCCCTACGCTTCACCTCACAAGTTCATATTAACTTCTAATTCTATTATTTAGCTCCCTAAATCATTTCCCTATCCCCTATTATGCAAAAAACTATATAAAATCCAAAAAATATTACATATTCCCCTCCCCTTAGCACTATAGCCATACTTATCAAACCCGGGAAGTAGTAGTCCATCTGGGCCTCCTACTAACCCATCTGTTTCCTAGCCTAGAGTTAGTTTGACATTTGGTCACACTAACAACCATTTACCCTTAACCCTAACCCTCCAAAACCCATGCTCCGCCCTTTCTCCTAAAGTCCCGCATGTAAATATTTGATCCCGCTTATATATAACCCAAAACTCACTTTTCTAAGGTTTTTCCCTGAATTAAATAAAAATAATTGGCATGCAGGCCCCATCCTTATCCCTTCGCCACCTTACCCTTCCCGTCGACCATTAGATCTGGCGCACCCTAGATCTACGGTGGGCGGGTCTTTTCCCGCCTCGATATGCCGAGGGTTAGCGTCCAGGAGATGGGCTGTTTTCCCATCGTACTCCTGCCACGCATCACCCTCCCGGCTGTGGCAGAGCCCCCTCCTCCGAAACCGCTTCTACACAAAAGCGGTGCGCAACAAACCAGAAACCGCCTTGCATTGTATGATGTCACCCTGCCAGGTCACCTTGCCACTATGCTATACCTTCACCACGTCATCAGCGTGCGTTGGCCTCTTACCACTGTGTCCTATGCTACATCACTATCACCGTACTGCCACGTCATCACCCTGTCGTATTGCCATGTCACCCTGTTGATGTCATCATCCGTACTGGGTCCCACTGCTGATGTCATGCTGACGTCAACTGCCATACTGCGGACGTCACCCACCGTACCGCCAAAGAGTATCAATGTTGCGGCAAAGTGTATCAGTAATCAATATCAATGGAGAACTTAACATCAAAGCAGAGGAGCATTAAAGACCATCCAAACAAAGTCAATGAATACCAGAATAGAGTTAAAGGCAATTAAAGCCGAGTAATATCAGATTTAATGAGATCCAATGCCACTCAACAGCAGTAGAACCACCTAAGGATGGAAATTCAAGTGATTTAAAGCCCAGACTTTACAGAAACACTGTATGAAGACACATGAAGGCGGCGCTGCAAAGCTCAAAGCACAATAATTGCTAAAGCAGTGCATCGAGCCACCAAGGACACTATATTAATTCATTTGATCCAGCTGCCTCCGGCACAGCTCAATAGATATTTACTTACATTAATTTCAGCACAAGTTTAGGTTTAAAAAAGCTTTTCCCGCAGACTTGTTTAGGTTAGCTAATAAATACTCTTAGATATTTTCACTATAAAGACAACCCTGAACAATGTAATAGGGGTTGGTTGGTTGGTTGATTAGTTTGTAAATGCACTCCAAGAGAGACTCACTCTATATCTGACATGTTTTATATAATCAAAGATTGTCGAAAGCTTTGAGAATCGATTGTCTAATGTGTTGTTAATGTCTCTGAAGAGTGAATGAGGGAAATCTTGTGATGTTTTATGACTCAATAAGTATTCCTTACCTCTGTTATTTCAATTTCACATATGCTTAAGTCACAAAAAAAAGTTTGGTTTAGAATTTGCTTACATTCACTCTATGCTCAGTTTCTGTGGCTTCTTAATGTTTTCCTCTTGATTTAGGCATAAATATGAATTCCTCGCGGCTCATATTTTCTCTATCTCACATATAAATGACTGTTATCTGGGAATTCTTAGCTGCTCCCAGGTAGGGCTCATTTATCTTCCCTCTGCTAACCTGATTGAGAGATTCTTTGTTGCCTCTCATTCCTTAGCCTACAATCCATCTTCATTTAACCTCAAGTTTGTTTCATGAGTAGCTAACTTGCCCCTCTTTCCTCTTGTGACCAAGAAAACACACCAGTAGCCTTACTCCATGACTCCATGCCCAATGGTTTGAAACTTGTCACACTATGCATTGCCTCTCTACTTGCAAGCATCCTCCTTCCACCAAACACAAACACAACCCCTTGAACCCAATAACTAGCCTAAAATCATCATCAACAAAGCTAAATCATTAAGAGAGAGCCCTCTCTGATTGCAGGTGGGCTAGAACCTGCAGTCCAAAGATTGGTTTGTGGTTACCTTGGCCGTATCCCTTCAGGAGCTTAGGGACAACCCAAGTGTTAACATAATGGCGACTCCACTAGGGACTTCCTCAAATAATCTCACAAATCCAGTCCGAAGCTCTGCTGAGGAAGAATCTGACCTTTAAAAAGTTTTTGTTTAACCTATATTGTTAGAAAAAATCCCCAAAAAACAAGCTAGAAGCTGGCTCCCAAAAGACATTTGCGTTATACAAGATCAAATCCAGGCCCAAATCCCCCAGCTATTTTTGAAAATCCAAATTTAATCCCTAATATCCTTAGAAAACAAGAGTAGCAAGAAGATTTTGCTAATACCATTCCTGAAGCAGTTCAACCAAGTTGTCTTCCAACCCCTGTTAAAGTTTTATTTCGTTCAAACCCTATTTCCCCTTGTTCATCATCTTCTTCTCCAAGTCCCGTTTCTACACCTCCGTTCACTACACATATCACCACTACTACTCCTATTATCCCAGTCGTTCTAGTTGTTCCACTCGTCCCCGTTGTTCCACTTATCCTTGTTAATATGGCTAACAGATATGCACCTTTACAGTTGCCTGCAAATCCCCGGGCTATGCCTCAGGATTACCAGACTAAAATAACTTATTTTGATGACACAAGTGCCTGCACAACCCTTCAACATACAAAGAAAATGCAGGACTATTTTGAAAGTTATGAGATTGACGATGATAGTGTGAGAATGAAATTTTTTGTTCAAAGTTTAACAGACGACGTCAGGACTTGGTTTAGAGCACTCCCAGCCAATTCCATAGCAGACCCTGAAGCCTTATACCAGTCATTCATCAATAGATGGGAGAAAAAGAAAGACCCCTTTCACATATTATCTGAATATGACACTATCAAAAGAGGCCCTCAGGAGGCTGTCGTGGACTACTGTGCAAGGTTTAATAATGTTTATAATGTAATACCATAGAACTTAAGACCCCCACCTGATCTTGCTTTGTACAAATTCCCTGATGGTTTTGATACCGATATGGCTTATTAGTTAAGGGAAAGAGCCCCTCAAAGCCTTGCAGAGATGCAAAATGTTGTTGTTAGTGTGGAGGAAAACCTAATTGCCAAAAGAAACAGAGCTAGAACCGAGAGAAGAACTACCGTTAAGGAAGAACCCTCAGCCTTAGACCAAAAACTAGATGTTATTTTTAGTGGCATGCACAGGCTGGGAGATAGAGTGGAAAGTGTTGAGAGGAAATCATCATGGGAAGGACAACAACCTAATGCCATAAGGAACCCAAATTTCAGGAAAAATCAGAACACAAACGCTGGTAGGTCTAGCCCAGACCGTGATATAAGACCTCCTTTCCAAGAAAACTACACAGAAGCATCCACTTCTAGTGAGCCCACAGAAGAGACTCACATGAACTTGATAGATTCGAAGAATGAGCAACAGATTTTTGTCACTCAAGAAGATCAAGACTACCATGATGTAAATCAATTTCGAACTAAGTCTGGGGAGTCTTTTGATTTTAAACAAGGCTATGATTCTGCTGTGTATGAGGTCCACAAACAATATAAGCTGAAAACAAGAACCATTGATATCCCTGTACCTAAAAAAACAAAAGAGAGAAAACAACCCAACAAGATTAAAAGCAAGGTCATCATAACAGAACCAACTGATATTTCTGTCCCAAACCCGCACCAAGTGACTGTAGAGGATATAACAAACATGCAACCTTCTATTGATCAGCCTCTACCTCTTTCTTCTCCAAAAGAAGATTTGAACAACACTCCTAAAAATCTGTCCAAAACAGAAATACATCAAAGGGTCAGTCACCATAACACAGATAATCAAAAGGAAAACAAAGAAAACACGCTTCAAAAGGAGAAATCTGCTACTACTAACACAAATATTTCTTTGAAGAAACCATTTAATTTTGAAGCAGAGATTGGAAAACTTAAGATATCCATTCCCCTCTCAGAACTTGCCAAACATGATGTTTATAGGAAACAAATTCAAAGGTCACTTCAAATGCCAGAGGTCAGGGATGATGTAAATGTTTTGGATGATACCCTTGAGCTACTGTTTGGTCCGAAAGTTAATGGAAAATCAACATATGGATCTGTTCCACCCTTTTATGTCAGTTTGCACATACATGACAAAATCTTGCATAATGCTATGTTTGACTCAGGTACCTCACACAATCTTATGCCCAAAGCTGTAATGGAAAAGCTAAACCTTGATGTCACAAGACCCTACAAAGATCTATACTCCTTTGACTCAAGTCAGGTCAAGTGTTTAGGCTTAATCAAAGACCTTTGTGTGTCTTTAGTCCAATTTCCCAACAAGACAATCCTAATGGACATAGTAGTTGCTGACATTCCAACAAAATATGGCATGCTCCTATCAAGATCATGGGGAGAAAAACTCCAAGGATCCCTCCAACTTGACCTCTCTTATGCCACTATTTCTGTCTTTGGGAAACCAAAGAGACTGTACAGGGAAAAACTGATGAAGTATGTGGTAAGTAGTGAGGAAAAGCCCAAAATTTTTCCAATTTACTCAATCCATTCTGATATGGATTCATTTATTCTTTTTAATGACAACACCAGTCCTCCAACTAATGAGAAGCATTTAGCTTTAGAGCTAGAAACATGCATAAACGAGGAATTGGTTGCCCATGCCCATGAAATAGTCACAACAATCAAGGCAACCAACAAACAAGAAGAACCTCCCCAAACAGAAATTTTAAATCTGTCCAATCCTAAAATGACTGAAACTCTTAATACAAACAGCAAGCAAGAAATCACATGGTATTTAGAGTTTGATGGTTCTGTCAACAAGTTAGGAGTAGGGGCAGGGATATGGATTCAAAATACACATGAAATGAAGCAGAAGGTCATGCCTAAAGACTAAATTTCAGATGCACCAACAACATGGCAGAGTATGAGGCTCTCCTCTTAGGCCTAAAATTGCTCAGAGTCTTAGGAGCTGCAAAAGTGTCCATTCCAGGTGACTCTGATCTAATCATACAACAAATGAAAGGTAACTTTGTTACCAATGACAATAGAATGAGGGCCTATAGGTCTGCTGCCACAGAAATACTTAATACCTTCACTGAATCCGAGCTTGCCAAGATTTCTAGAAACCATAACATACATGCACATAGCCTAGCCACTTTTGCTAGTACATGCAAGCTTCCCTTTGAGCCAAATCACCATTTTACTGCTGAGATAAAACATAGGCCTGTTGTCCCGAACAATATTAAAAATTGGCAAGTATTTGAAAATGACGCCCAGATTAACAATTTCCTCACTCTTGAGGGCGAGTTTTCAAATTTAAACATTAACATGGAGGCCATGAACAATTACCAACAACAAACAAATGAAAATCAGTAGGTTGTAACAACTGCAATAGCAAAACAAATCCTTAACCCAACGGTTTTTGATAATGCAAACATAGAAGAGCTTAAACGAATGCATTTAGAGGAAACAACCAAAGCAGAGGCCGAGTTCATTGATCTAAAGAATAACTTTTTGCCTGCTGGCCTCACTCCACTAGAAGATATGTTTGATGATAATGATGTGCCCAAAAAGCCAAAAATGGAGCCTTTAGATGCTGCTATAGAAGAACACAATATAGGGACAACAGAAAAGCCCAAAATGACTAAATTGTCCAAAAATATGCCCCCTGATCAAAAACCAAATTATGTGGATTTGTTCAAAGAGTTCCAAGATGTATTTGCTTGGAGTTATGAGGACTTGAAGTCCTATGACACCTCAGTGATTCAACATACCATACCCTTAAAACCAAATCAAAAGCCCTTCAAACAGAAACTTAGAAGAATTAACCCTATGCTTCTTCCCCTCATTGAAAAAGAAGTGAAGAAAATGTTTGAAGCAGGTATCATAGCACCCATCAGAGTTTCTGAATGGGTATCCAATCTGGTCCCCACAAGGAAAAAATCAGGGGAGATCAGACTCTGTGTAGACCTAAGAAACTTAAACCAGGTCTCTTTAAAAGACCACTATCCTTTGCCTAAAATGGACCACATCCTACAAAGAGTAGTGGGTTCATCTAGAATCTCTTTACTAGATGGGTTTTCAGGTTTCAATCAAATACTTGTTTATTCACACGGATGACCAAGACAAGACAGCCTTTACCACAACGTGGGGAACATTTAAGTATGTTAAAATGCCTTTTGGGCTAAAGAACGCTGGTGCCACGTTTCAAAGGGCAATGGATATTGCATTTGCCAAGGAAATACATGATTTCCTTGTTGTTTACCTTGATGACTTAACCCCTTTCTCTAAATCCGATCAAGAGCACCTCAAACACTTGAGGCAAATCTTCATGACATGTAGGAAATATGGCATTTCCTTGAACCCCAAGAAGTCCTTGTTTGGTCTTGAAGAAGGTAAGTTGCTAGGCCACATCATTTCAAAAGACGGTATCAGAATTGATCCTGAAAGAATCCAAGCCATTCTCCAAATTCCATACCCAAGAAACATAAAAGAGTTGCAAGCATTCCTTGGAAAGATCAATTTCCTGAGGAGATTTATCTCAAATTTAGCCGAACTGATAAGACTATTAAGAAACATGTTAAAGAAGGATGCCAAGGTAATATGGTCTCTTGAAACCAAGCAGGCTTTTGATAGTATCAAAGCTGCTTTGACTCAAACGCCTGTCCTCACAAGTCCACAATTTGACAAAGATTTTATCATTTTTTCTTTTGCATCTGAGCACACCATAGCAGCTATCCTTTTGCAAAAGGATGATAAAGGAAATGAAAAGCCA
The DNA here is from genome assembly GCA_000404065.3 of Pinus taeda. Lineage (NCBI taxonomy): Eukaryota > Viridiplantae > Streptophyta > Pinopsida > Pinales > Pinaceae > Pinus > Pinus taeda. The sequence continues at coordinate 151,743 of APFE030006981.1, read as the reverse complement.
ATTGCATTTTTCAGCCGAGCCTTAAGAGATGTGCCCTTGAAGTATCAAATTATGGAAAAGCAGGCCTATGCCCTTGTTAAAACCATCAAAGATTTCAGGAATTATATTTTATATTCACATGTGATTGCCTATGTCCCAAACTCTATTGTAAAAGACATATTAACTCAAGAGGGACTAGAAGGCAAAAGAGGCAAATGGATTGCCAGTATTCTTGAATACGACATTGAGATAAAACCCACCAAGCTGATAAAGGGACAAGGTCTGGCCAAACTACTACCAGAAACAAATTTTCAGGCCTTAGACATTAACCAACTGGACAATGAACAGGAGCTGGCGACTCCACAGATCAGTGAAACATTTTTACAATCCCCATGGTATGCAGAACCAAAAAGAGATTTTTAAAAATGAAAGCACCAAAGTTTTGTGTCTTAGATGGTGCCCTGTTTTGGAAAAATCATGAAGGAATTTTGCTGAACTGTTCAACCATAAATGAAACTAACAACATCATGAAAGAGTTCCATGCAGGGGACTATGGAGGGCATCTATATTGGAAGTCCACTACTGACAAGATTTTAAGGGCTGGTTATTATTGGCCCTCTTTATTTGTAGATGTCAAGAAATTCGATGTTTCATGTCACAAATGCCAAATCTTTGAAGGAAAAAGAAAACTGCTGCCTTTGCCCCTTAAGCCCGTCTCAACCGAAAAGCCTTTTCAATAATGGGGTCTTGACTTCATTGGAGAAATCCATCCCTCTTCTTCAAGCCAACACAAGTGGATTTTAACAGCCACCGACTATTTCACCAAGTGGATTGAAGCCATCCCATGTAGGCAAGCCAATGAATCCACTATTATTCGATTCCTTAAGGACAATATCCTTTCCAGATTTGGCTGCCCTGAGAAAATCATCAGTGACAATGCTGCTACCTTCAAATCCAAAAAAAGATCAACTTCTGCCATAAATTTCACATTACCTTGGGCCACTCTACAACCTACTACCCTCAAGGTAATGGCTTAGCCGAATCCTCCAACAAAAGCCTCATCAACATCATAAAGAAAGTGCTGGAAGAAAACAAAAATAACTGGCATAGGAAGCTCATAAATGCCCTGTGGGTAGACAGACTTTCAACCAAGAGATCCATTGGGATGAGCCCTTATGAGCTAGTATATGGCATGGAAGCCAGATTTCCTTCATCTTTGGGCATTCCTACTATCAAACTGTTACAGGAGATTCAGGCTGAACCAAATGACATTCAAAGAAGAATTAATCAAACCATTCATCTTCAACAAACTAGAGAGCAAGTGTATGACAGAGCTTAGATTTTGCAAGAGAAATTCAAAAGGATGTTTGATAAGAGAGCCAAGGCTGAGGATTTCTGTGTTGGTAGCAAAGTTCTAAGGTGGGACTCACGAAGAGAAGACAAGGGCAAACATGCTAAATTTGATTTTCTTTGGAAAGGTCCATTCATTATCAGCGGTGTGCAAGGCAATAACACATATTTCGTCAAATCTATAGATGGCAGCACAGTTGAAGAAGGCCCTGTAAATGGCCGAATGTTAAAGCATTATCATGATCCTTTTGGTTGAGAATCTCCCAGCAGTATTATTATTGTACATAAATGTTTGTATATATCAGCACTTTGTTTAATTTTTGTGTAACAGTCCGGATGTTAGAGCAGGCAGAAGAAAGCAGGCAATGCTATATAGTTCACAAAGCAATTCAGTTGAGGGAAAGTGCTATTCTCATTCCAGAGTTTCAAGGGACGAACAGTCAGCACTAAGAAATTTCAATCTACAGAAACAATGGAAGATCAAGGTAGTCTGACCTGCTGTTCTTGAATTTTCACAAGGAAAAGCCATCCCCAAGTGGAGCCACTGTTAGCCTCCTGCTGCAGTAGGTCACTCATCTTTCATGATTGACATTTTTACATGCCAAATATGTCATACTTTGCATGTTGCAATGTTCCATATTTGCTACAGAGGCCAAGGAAGGAAGCCTTGAGTGTGTGCTAGCCTAAATGCCACTGCTGTATTCCAATTTTGATGTGCTATTCCATTTTTGAAGAATTTTAAGTTAAAGGGAGGTCCAAACAGCTTAATATTGGTCTCCCTAGGTTTCAATTTCATGTTGTAGAATATAGAGAATCATTATCTGTCCAAACAGCTTAATCTTGGCAGATTCTTAGACAGGTAGAGAAGCAAGGGTGCTCAACAGCCTAATCTGAGCCCCTGGATGAAATAAGTGTAGATGTAGATAGGAGGACAGTAAAAGAAAAAATTGAAAAGATAGGTTTGCTAGTTCAAGTGCACTCAAACCAAAAGAAGAAAAAATGATAGGTAAGTAGGCTGGGTAAGTAGTTTTGTGGTTGCAGAACTCAAGCTGTGTGATCCATTTCGTGTTTTCAAGTGCTATATCTATCCAGGTCACTAGTTAGAGGCAGTTTTTCCATTTGAACGACTTCAAGCGAGGCATGTCTAACTCCCCCTTCTTCTTATTTCCCAAATCACTCACTAACACCCCCTTGAGGACCTTGGAATCTGCCCAACCAGTCCTATTATACTTCATTGTTGTAAAAAACTAAGTCAAGCTTTGACTTTCTTCAGTAAAGAGAAGCCACATTTCTTGTGTAAAAGTCATTTCTCCGTAGTCCATTCACTTCCTATGTCTATGTTTCAGTTCACAAACTAAGCCTCTCCCCTACACTTCACCTCACAAGTTCATATTAACTTCTAATTCTATTATTTAGCTCCCTAAATCATTTCCCTATCCCCTATTATGCAAAAAACTATATAAAATCCAAAAAATATTACATATTCCCCTCCCCTTGGCACTATAGCCATACTTATCAAACCGGGGAAGTAGTAGTCCATCTGGGGCTCCTACTAACCGATCCGCTTCCTAGCCTGGAGTTAGTTTGACATCTGGTCAAACTAACAACCATTTACCCTTAACCCTAACCCTCCAAAACCCATGCTCCGCCCTTTCTCCTAAAGTCCTACATGTAAATATTTGATCCCACTTATATATAACCCAAAACTCACTTTTCTAAGGTTTTTCCCCTTCTGCTGAATTAAATAAAAATAATTGGCACGCAGGCCCCATCCTTATCCATCCGCCGCCTTACCCTTCCCGTTGACCGTCAGATCTGGTGCACCCTAGATCTACGATGGGTGGGTCTTTTCCTGCCTCAATATGCCGAGGGTTAGCGTCTGGGAGATGGGTGGTTTTCCCGTCGTACCCCCGCCACGCATCACCCTCCCGGCTATGGCAGAGCCCCCTCCTTCGAAACCGCTTCTACACAAAAGCGGTGCACCACAAACCAGAAACTGCCCTGCATTGTATGACATCACCCCGCCAGGTCACCTTGCCACTATGATGTACCTTCACCACGTCATCAGCCTGTGTCGACCTCCTGCCACCATGTCATATGCTACATCACTACCACCTTACTGCCATGTCATCACCCTACCATACTGCCACATCACCCCGCTGACGTCATCATCCGTACTGGGTCCCACTGCTGACGTCACCTGTCGTACTGTTGACGTCACCCGCCATACCATTGACGTCATCCGCCGAAAGGAAAGCGTGCAAGTGCGAAATCGATGCTTCAGAGGCTCGGAATCAAATTCTGAGGCAGTTTTCGATGCGTGCTACGGAAAATAGGCCAAAATGGGGAATCTTTATTTTCAGCAATCGTTTTTGCCTCAAAAGGGCAGAAAAGGGGCAAATTAGCAGTTTAAAGAGGATCAGCAGAGAGAGAGTCCCGATTCAAGTATCAAAGAGTATCAGAGGAGACGAAGCCCTATTTAATGCCAAAGAGTATCAGTGTTGCGGAAAAGTGTATCAGTCATCAATATTAGTGGAGAACTTAACATCAAAGCAGAGGAGCATTAAAGACCTTCCAAACAAAGTCAATGAATACCAGAACAGAGTTAAAGGCAATTAAAGCCCAGTCATATCAGATTTAATGAGATCCAATGCCACTCAGCAGTAGCAGAACCGCCTAAGGATGGCAATTCAAGTGATTTAAAGCCCAGACTTTACAGAAACACTGTATGAAGACACATGAAGGCGGCGCTGCAAAGCTCAAAGCACAGTAATTGCAGAAGCAGTGCATTGAGCCACCAAGGACACCATATTAATTCATTTCAATCCAGCTGCCTCCGGCGCAACTCAATATATATTTACTTGCATTAATTTCAACACAAGTTTAGGTTTAGAAAATCTTTTCCCGCAGACCTGTTTAGGTCAGCTGTAATAAATACTCTTAGATATTTTCACTATAAAGACAACCCTGAACAATGTAATAGGGGTTGGTTGGTTGGTTGATTAGTTTGTAAATGCACTGCAAGGGAGACTCGCTCTGTATCTGACATGTTTTATATAATCAAAGATTGCTGAAAGCTTGGAGAATGGATTGTCTGATGTGTTGTTAATGTCTCTGAAGAGTGAATGAGGGAAATCTTGTGCTGTTTTATGAATCAATAAGTATTCCTTACCTTTGTTATTTCAATTTCACATATGCTTAAGTCACAGAACAAAAGTTTGGTTTAGAATTTGCTTACATGCACTCTATGCTCAGTTTCTGTGGCTTCTTAATGTTTTCCTCTTGATTTAGGCATAAATATGAATTCCTCATGGCTCATATTTGCTCTATCTCACATATAAATGACTGTTATCTGGGAATTCTTAGCTGCTCCCAGGTAGGGCTCATTTATATTCCCTCTGCTAACCTGATTCAGAGATTCTTTGTTGCCTCTCATTCCTTAGCCTGCAATCCATCTTCATTTAACCTCAAGTTTGTTTCATGAGCAGCTACCTTGCCCCTCTTTCCTCTTGTGACCAAGAAAACGCACCAGTAGCCTTACTCCATGACTCCATGCCCAATGGTTTAAAACTTGTCACACTATGAATTGCCTCTCTACTTGCAAGCATCCTCCTTCCACCAAACATAAACAAAACCCCTTGAACCCAATAAATAGCCTAAAATCATCATGAACAAAGCTAAATCATTAAGAGAGAGCCCTCTCTGATTGCAGGTGGGCTAGAACCTGCAGTCCAAAGATTGGTTTGTGGTTACCTCGGCCGTATCCCTTCAGGAGCTTTAGGGACAACCTGCATGTTAACAAGAGGGAGCATTGAAAATTCAACAAGATGATGAAGCTTAGTGAAAAGAAGTTTCCTTCACTAGTGGGCCCGCAGGCTATTTTTGGCGCAAAGTCTATTTTTAGACATATGGATCATGGTCTATGAGTTGCAGGATGTTATTTATGGATGATTGGTCATGTTGTAAAAATATATGGACTTCTATTTTTAGACATATGGGCGGAGTCTATTTTTAGACTGCCAGTCTAAAAATAGAACAGTCGAATATTATTAGCTCTTAATAATATTTGGACTATAAACATTATCTTATCCTCTTGTAGCACTTCAGTTCGAGTTACGGATGTGGCACATGCAACTGTCAAAAGGAAATAAACTTTTCCTATGGTTTATTTGAGCTATTGCATGATGGAATTCAGTTAGAACTCAAGTGATTGAGTTTGGTGGAGTTGATTGAGGAGTTGATTGAGGAGTTGATGGAGTTGTGTTCAATTTGACTTAGTTGAACAAGTTGTATTTAGCCTAACTAACAAATACACTAGTGATGAGTGGTGTGAATTAATTATCAATTAATTCACTAATTATTAACTCATAAATCAACTAAATAATACATTAGTTAACACAATGCATGGATAGTTCAATGGAGACAAGTGTTAGAGGTGGGTGAAAGGGTGAGTCTACTATCAATTGTGACTATAGCTGTTCATGAGATTTGCACAATCAATGGATTGAGATTCCCAATGAGGATTGTGTAGTACAAGCCAAGGGAATACAATTCTGGATCACACATTTGGTTCTATTCTCAACAGGGATTGCACAGTGGAGGCAGGCAAACAGTGGAGGATATTTGAACTTGTGACTTGTTCAGATCTGAGGTAGTTTGTGTGTAACAGGTGGAGATAGTACTGAGCACTTGTGAGGAGTATTGTAATATGTATTGTTACATGTTATCTATCATCATAATATACATATAGTTGGGGTTTTTCAACTCTATGCTTTCCCTGGTACATACTGTGTTGATATGTGTGATTGATGTTTCAATGTGTGCATGCGATTGTTTCTTGATTCCACAAATTGATGATCAATGGTAGAGGAGGTTATGTATTATGCATGGTTCCGCAAATAGTGTATAATCAGGATAATATCTATGAATAAGTGTTATATTATTCAAAATTTCTACATGGTATCAGAGCTAGCTGATTTGTAGAGAAAGTTTTACATCAAGGGCCACCATATCAATTATCACAAGGGCAACTGAGCAAGGGCCAGTAAAGTTGTTGTTAACTACAAGTTTTGGCAGTCGAGTTCCTAAAGTTTAGGAGGGTTGTTGGGGTCCTCAATTTGTATAAATAAGAGGGCTTAGGGCCTCATTTGGGTTGGTAGAAGCTAGCTAGTTGGCAGTTCGATTTTAGTCATTTTTTAGGCAGTAGGTTAGCTCTACATTTCAGCACATTTTCTAGCTTTTCCTTGTGTACAGTTTTTGGGATGTAACTATTCTTTTGATCAATAAAGATGAATCCAGCTTTGCACCAGCTCTAATCTCTCTTAGGAGGTTGTAGCTCTTGGTGTTGGTCCCAACCCAAGTGCCCAGTACCTCCTTTGTTTACTTTCATGTGTCTTTGCTGCATTCTTAGAATAAAATCTGTTACTTAGATTAAAATATTGCTTTGTTACTTAGGTCGTTTTTTATGATTAAAATAGCTTCTCATGTTCAGATTGATTTGATAGGTTAATAACAGAGAATATATTCATAAAAAGGCTATCAAGCACCTCTGATCTCACCTCTCCCTCAATGGGACCATGAGCTGGGACCAAGGTGACCTTGCTGCCACCAAAAACACTGTCTTTGTTTCATCATGCAATTATTAGTATTACATTCTCATTGGTAGAAGTTGATACCAATTGTTGTTACATGCTCAGGTTCATGATTGCTTAGTTTGCATAGCTATTTCACATGATTTCGCTGCAAATAAACTTCTGTTCATTTTCTTTGTTGTTATTTAGGTCAGATTAGGTTAAAGTAGCTAGGTCCTTGATTTTCCGAGTCTTTGTTTGTTCAGTTTGAGAAATAACTTGCAGAGCACCTATAATACCTCTTTTCCTACCCTTACCCCATCAATGCAACTTGCTTCATCTTCTAACTCAAATTCTTGCCTTTCTTGCCACATTCTCTCACTTTTCCCTAATTTCTACATTCTTGTGCATCATTGCTCCCTTCATCCTTGAACAAATACAATCGCTCCTTAGCCTCATTCACCAGGTCCTAGACCCCTTAACATCCTTATCCAACCTCCATTTACACTTTCCCACCATTTTTATCCATCAACCCTCCAAAATCCTCTTTCAGATCTTCTTGTAGAACATCCTGTAGAACCCCTGCAGACTTCTTGTAGAAGCTCAAGAGAGCACTTTTTCGAGACCTGATCACTGTGAAACTCTATGGAAGGGTGTTAGGGACCCCTTAGACCCCATCACATCCTCAGCAAACCTCCATTTCCATTTTTTCACCTTTCTTCCACCATCGACCCTCCAAAATCCCCTTTCAGAACATCCTGTAGAAATTACGGAACATCTTGTAGAACCCCTGCAGACTTCCTGTAGAAGCTCATGAAAGTAGTTTCTTGAGATCTGATCACTGTGAAACTCTCTGGAAGGGTGCTAGGGACCCCTTAGGCCCTCTTCTAACCTTACCAACCTCCTGCAAGCATTTCCTTTCGCCAATCCACCTCTGCACAGTAAAAAACAGTTAAAGCACATGCACAATAATTCTGCCAACTTACTCAAAAATACAAAAAGATGTTTCCTTTCAGATTTCACTTCAGAAGTAGCTTAGTCACATTCATTTTAATTTTCTAAGAGTCAATGGTATTTGTTTCTGTAGCTTTCATCATTTTTCTTACACCAATAGGGTTAGTCGGTAAAACTAGGGTTTGCTAGGGTTTGCATTTCTTTTCTTCTTTTCGCTTCTTTCTGCAAGTAGATTAGCCTCTGTTGAGTTATATTCCATCCATCACAATTAAAAACTTATTCTAAGAGCTCATATAAGTTGGCTTAAGCTCCTAGCAGTCTTGTGCCAGCTGATCAAGTGACAGCCGCAACAAGAGCTATTACTTGTGCATATAGCATCGCCGCTTCCAAGTTTGTTACGGACTACTGGGTTGATAAAATTAAAGAAGGGATTTCCAAGAGTTGCAGCATTATTTTTGCAATACTAGGGCCCACCATCTTTTTGGCACCATTACCGAGGAAGTGTTAGAGTATTGGTGGTTGCTGTTTTTCTTCTATTTTCTACTGCAACCTTCTGCTAAGTAGTTTATTTCATTTCCATTCTACAATTTCATTTCCGCAAAATTAGATTAGATATTTCTTGCTTTTATTTCATTTCTGCAAGCGTATATTAGCATTTCAATTCCGCAATTTCAATTCTGCAAGCATAGATTAGCATTTCAATTCTGCAAGTGTAGCCTAACATTTCATTCCTGCAATTTCATTTCAGCAAAATAGATTAGTCCTTTCCTTCTTTCATTTCAATTCCACATTTTCATTTTAGCAAGATAGATTTTAGTTAGTTGCAGTTCAATATATTTTAGTTTTGCAGGTACAAGCAGAAAAAAACAAAAATAAACCAAAAAGATTTCCTTTCCTGCCTTGTAGGAGTAGAGATAAGTCAGAAAAATGTTTGCACAACACCCCCTACTGCTTCACACAGCCAACCTTCTCCCTTCTTCGATGGTTGTGAGTAAGAATAACCCCTAGGTGGACATCAAGACATATTTGAAGAACCTCTAGGGGAGAAGAAGAAGAAAACATTCCTCTAGAGAAAATGGCTAAAAATAGAAATGTTGGGAGCAGTACCTTGTCTAAAAATGAATTTGCAAATCATATGGAAGATTTCAAGAGTGAGATGAGGTAGTTTCTTGCCATACAACTGGATACCTTGTAGATCCAAAGAGAGCAAGAGGAAGCCGAGAGGGTTTTGGACATCTTTTGTCCTAGGTGCACTAGAAAGCATCCTAGGAACGAATGTCCATTACACTCTATAGAAGTGTGTTTTTTCTGTGAAAAAGACCATCCTATAGATCATTGCCCTTCCTTACCCCAAATCAAAGCTGCATATCAGAGGGCTAAAGGAGCCACTGAACCACTGTATTATATGAACCAAAGGAGGCCACATGGACCCAGATCTTACCAGCAGGAACTACAAGGGACATCTAAGACCTATTACGACTCCTATCAAGCCACTTCCATGCCTTCTTGGGGTACCCCTACTCATCCTTCCTGGTCCACACCTCCTCCTTGGTCCTTCACATCTCCATATTATGCCCAACCAGTTGCTCATTCATTTCACTCTTATGCTCAGCCACAACCTCAGTGGAATGCACCTCATCAGGGGTGGAGGCCCCAGTACAACACTCCTCCCACTTCTTTGCCTCCACCACCTACCCAACCACAACCCCATCCGCATCCATCTCAAGTATACACCCCCACTCAACTACCCATACCACCATCGCCAAACCCGCACATTAGAGTAGCTCAACCTGATTGCAATGCTGAGGCAAAACACTTCCAAACAACTCCTTTTGAGCTCAATAATATTCATCATAGCTCAGGAAGAGTATTGCAAGAAAGAGATTATATTGACAGCATTGAAGAACCACAACCAGCAAAAGAAGATTCAAAAGAGGAGATTAAAGAACCATGGGCTGCACTTGATGAAGAGAAGACATCAAAATTAAAGATCGAGAGAGTTCCCTCATGGTTACTATCAAATCCTCCATGTATTCAAGAGAAAAATCAACAAAAAGAGGAGGATGTGCAGGTCATGATAGAAGGTGACATGAAGAATGATCTAGACCAGCAAAAAGACCAAGGATATCAGATCTATATTGAGAAATGGTTCCAGACGGTCACTAAGTTGCAGCAGTACTCTCTTCCTCAGCTGTGTTTGATCCCTTCAAAGTCAAATCATTTGGTATCTGCAATCCAGATAGCTGTCAAAGCATGCATTTCAAGCCTCCACATCATTTTGTCTCTAATCTCGATGTGCACATGGCTCCATTGGAAGTATTCTTATACTTGAAAATGATTTTGTTTTTCAAGTAGGGTAGGGTAGAAAAAAAGAAGAAAAGAAAAAGAAAGAAAAAATGAAAATAAGAGAAAAATAAAAATCTAAGGTGAAAATCTCCTCGGAGGCGCCTCAGATTGGCTCAGTGATTGAAAACTTCCATAAGGCGGTCAATGGGTTGGAAAAAAGGAAAAGAAAAAAGAATAATATCCTTGGGTGAAAACCTCCCTTGGAGGTGCCCAGGGCAGGCAATTAGGGTGAAAACCTCCATGAGGCGCCCTAGTTGTTTTTCAAAAAAAAAAAAAAGAGAAAAAAAAAGAAGAAAAGAAGAAAAAGAAAGAAAAACCTATTTTCCATTGAATAATTGCAGGTTGCAGCAAGGAATACATTGCAGGTAAGAAGGGTCATGAAAAACGAGGATAGGGGTCTGTACCAGGCTACAGGACATCTCTACAGACAGTCCCTTCATGACCACTCACCTTTCCTAGGATTTGATCACATTCAAGTCGAGATTCCACCTACTATAGGAAGTTCTGGGCTTTCTACAGGAAGTTCTATATTTCTATAGAAAACATCCTGTAGAACCTTAAGGCAAACCAAATTTGATTTTGTAAGGGAATCTAAAGATTGGAATCTGTTTGTTAGGCCTGCAACCACTCCTGTTTCCACCCATCACCATGTGGCACCCTATTCCATCTCTTTACACCTCTGCCACCCACCTGGTTATGTGTTCCTGCACAGTCATACAAGAAACCCTGTTTGCCTCAGATTGGCAGTAAGAATTTTTTAGTGGCAAGTCAAATAACAAAGTCTTGCACACCCTGCCCACCCAAGCTCATTTTTCTTACCATGCAAAAAACTGCAGAATGCTTGGAAGAAAAAATACATAGTGCTGAATTTTTTTTTTCCCTAGCTTGAAAATCGTGCATCCATTTGCAAAACTGTTACATGGGGAGTTGTATAGGGATGATGGCAACATGCTCGAGCAATTCCAACCAATTCCAGTGCACGGTTTCCAAGAAATTAGCCTCCATCACCTTCAACCATTTATGCATTTTCTCCATACCTATGCATTTGTTTCAAAACCTATTTCATGGGGAGATGCATAGGGGTGATAGTAACCTACCCAAGAAGTTTCAGCCGATTCCAATGCACGGTTCCGAGAAATTGACCTTTGTAATCTTCAGCCATTTTTAGTTTTTCTCGATATCCGTGCATCCTTTGACCACAATTTTTCTATGAGAGGTGCATAACGATGATAGAAGCATGCTCGGAAAGTTTCAAGTCAATCTGATCTATCATTCGGGAGAAATGGAGAAAACAAGTTTCTGTCTTGCAAAAATCCAGCATCAACAGTATGAAGGTGCAAATTTGAAGGATGAAACTAGCTCCTGCAGCTTAGATCTAGCTAAAGGATATCTGCACAAGAAAAATAGCCATGAATTAGCAACCAAGACATCATGCAACCACAGAAACAAATGCATGTAGCAGAAGGAAAGGCCATAGCACCTCACAACAACCACATTCGACTTCCAGGTACGTGACTAAACTCGTTCCTCTGTTGCATGAATGTAATTGGAGAATTGTGTGAACAATGAAATGGTTGCGATTAAAAGAATTGGTGGCTAGCTAACTAGCCACCCTCATCCAGTTCAAACAACACTTGGTGGGTGAATACGACATGTGTGCTTAGCCATCTTAGGAAGAAAACTAAAAACAGGTAGTGGTGATTGTTTAAACTCTAGCATGATTAATGGACGTGATTACAGGAAGAGAACAAATAGTTTGATGAACGTGATGGACGTGATTAGTGGTGGCTGTTTAAACGGTCTACATGGGGCCAACGTGCACTTCGCCAGCTCACCCTCCATCAACGGAAGTCTCCATAAACAGCTAATCGAACTCTCACCTCCATTGTTTCCATTCTATCATCGTCCCTACAGCTGCAACAAGCTCCACACCACCTCCATAGCAACAAACCAGTTTTTCTCGGGCATTTTTTAAAAACCCTCCTACTTATCGGGCTCTACAGGAAGGGCAGTTTTGTTCTATAGGAAGGCTTCTACAAGAAACGCAGAAAACAGCCATGCAAAAAGAAAACCTAGGATTTTCAGCGAATTTCAAGCTCAAAATGAGGTAGGATCAGGGAAAATTCTTTGTGCATGATTTGTTGGTACAAAATGGTGAATTGAACACGACATTAAATTGAAAAATGAGAGTAAAAAGTCTGCCTGTGCATTGATAACAATGGAAGTCTGCCTGCATGATTCACTGAGTTTACCCATTTTTTTTCTTCTGCATCTGAAATCTCCTCATTAGTTTGAAAAAAAGAAAATAAAAAAATTCCCTTACAAGGAAGACATGCAGCAGTAGAGACCAACCTGTGTGTGTGGAAAACCCCAAATTTATATATCTATCAATGTGTTGAAAAAAACCAGTGTCCTTATGCTCTTCTCTGTAAAAAATTTCTTTCATAAATAGACAGACCAATTCGAGGTGACAATAGTTTTAACACAAGGGAATTACTACCATTTGATACTGTAAAGAGCACATGAAAAATTCCTTCTTGGGTTCAAAAAAAAAACCGAATTCAGTTGTCCTTTGTTTCGGTGATTGACTGTGTTTTTTTCCCACTTGAGCATTTTCTTTTTTTTTGGTTAAAACACAAACTTTTCACCATGCCAACTGAAGAAATTAAGAAGAACATTGATGAGGGAGCACAAGACATTCAAGTGGAGGGAAAAACAGAGGAAGAACAGAAGGGAAAAGAGGAATTTGACATGACCGTTGAGCATGAGACAGAAAAGGAGACAACAGCAGAAATAGAGACAGCAAAAAAGGAAAAAGATTGGGAAGAAAAAGGCCAAGAAAGCCCAAATGAAAGTTGTCACAGCCAAAACAGACACATAAAGAAAAGGGGAAGACATATCCTAAAATAGCAGCAACACAGCCAGAAACAGTTGACACAGGGGCTTCTACAGGAAGCAGAGAAGAAGAACAGCGAGAGGAGAAATCACTTGAAATATTGGCAAGGGAGGCAACATCCATGATTGCCACCTTAAGCACACCTCCAAAACCAAAAAGGAAGATAAAGAGGCAAACCTCCATGTACTTTAAAGCGAGGAGGAGAGCACAGATCAAAGTAGGCAGACCCCAGCCACAATCAAAGGAGACAATTGTCATTAAGAACACAAAAACTAAACAAAAGGAGGAGTCTCCTTAAAAGATATCCATCACCTATGAATGAGGAAGCCAAAAACCTTCACTTGGAGAGAGAGAATTCAGATGATGGACTCAAAGGCAGCTCTATAGGAAGCTGAGACAGTTCTACAGGAAGCTGAGAATTCTCTACAGGAAACTCGGGCTAAGTTAAAAGAGACCGAGAAATTGGAGGAAAAGGTAGCCAAACCATCACTTAGGTCCTTGATTTTTGGAAAACAACAGCAGCAAGAAGGTCCTCCAACAGACAAGGAAACATCTGATGAACAACAGAGAGAGGACAAGCTGCAGGCTGAGGTTGAGGCACTAACAAAACTACTACAAGAAAAGGAGCACAGACAGCGGGAAGAAGTAGAGAGAAAAGCATGGTTTCATGACTGTGAAGAGGACATCACTTTAGAAGCTTGGCATGACATGGAGGCCACCAGGGCCATCAAAGATGAAGAGATAGATTAGTTGCTCAGAGGATGAGCAA
>APFE030006981.1:62022-106269 GCA_000404065.3 Pinus taeda | reverse complement strand
GAAGGTTGTAGCCTTCTGTAGGCCAACACCTACGTACTAGTATCTTGGCTAGTGCAAGAGCTAAGGGGGTTGTTGCTCTCTTCCAGGAGAAGCTGGAAAACGAGAGAGAATTGTAGCTCTCTGCAGGTTGGAGCCTGCGTACTGGTAAAGGATTGCACCAGTACATTGTAAACAGAAGTTTCTAATTAAAGAAAGATAGAGACGAATCGCAGCAGGTGGTTTTCACCCACATTGGGTTTCCACCTTATATCTGGTGTTCTTGTGTGTGATTGGCTTTCTGCTCTGTTTTACTGTCTCTGATTACTGGTTATTTGATGCTGCATCTCAGATTAACAAACATCATATGAAAGTTTAAGTAAATTAAAAGTTTGCTCTGTATACGCGGTTTTACTTCTGAATAGTTGCGTATATACGCAGGTTGAATTAACTGAAGTAGCGTATACAATTTGGTTTTTAAAAAGGATTATTTGACTTGATAATACTGATTCACCCCCCCTCTCAGTATTATTTCCAACACCTGGATCATTGAACTTATCAAGGAATCAGACACAGTTGGTCCCATGGTGGTTGAAGAAAAGAAAAAGCAGGGTGAAATTCATATATCTATAAACTTGATGAATTTGAATAACAAATGTGTCCACGCTCAACTCACTATGCCATTCACGGATGAGGTACTAAATAATGTTGGAGGACAGCGAAGCCTATTTGTTCACGGATGGATTTTCAAGGTACCATTAGATCAATATCATGTAGGAGGACCGGAGTAAGAACACCTTCAGGACTGAATGGGGTTGTTTTTAGTATACAATGATGCCTTTCAGGCTAAATAATGCCCCTGCAATCTTCTCTAGGGTGGTAATTGCGGCCTTCAAGGAATTTATCCAAAAAAATTTGGAGGTCTACTTCGATGAGTAGACAATGTTCGGGTTAGTAAAGAAACATGTTGTTAGTATGTGCCTCATGTTGGTTACTTGTTGAAAACATCAAATATCCCTTAATTTGAAGAAATGCATATTCTGCATACCCTATGGGATACTCTTGGGCCATGCTGTTTACAAATAGTGCTTGACGATAGACCCTGCCAAAATTGTAGTAATCGTCAATTTGGAAGCCCCTAAGAATGTTAAACAACTACATGAAAAATTGGGCCATATAGGATATTACAGGAATTTCATCAAAGCATATGCACAAATCATCGCACCTATGGAAAAATTGTTAAAGAAATATGTGACATTTTGTTGGGACGAGGATTTCTAGCAAAGTTTGCATGTCTTAAAGGAGAAAATGGTCATTGCACACATTTTAGTGTTCCTTGACTGGAAGAAATAGTTCCACGTTCATGTAGATGCTTCTTGCATTACACTAAGAGCTATGTTGACCCAACCAGGTGAAGGAGATATCTACCATGTCATAGAATTTGAAAGTAGAAAGCTGTGAAATGCAGAAAAGAACTATTCAACCACAAAGCATGAAGGTTTAGAAATGGTGTATGCCGTACAGAAATTTAGGCACTATGTATTGGGTGCACACTCAAGATGTATATAGATCATTTTTCTCTAAAACACTTGGTCAACAAGCTTGTGTTGGGGGTGAAGATTTGTAGATTGTTGTTTCTTTTCCAAGAATATGATTTTGAAGAAATTGTGAAGCCAGGGTGCCTGAATGTTGGTCCAGATAACCTATCATGAATTGAGAATGGTGAACTTTATTTTTTAATATACCTTGTATTGGTTCAGTGGCCCTAATATTTTGATGCGTGATAGGGGCACACTCTTCTTGAATGAGACAATTTCTCCATTCATTGATTAATTCTAGATATATCATCAGTAGAGTACACCTTATGACCCTCAAGCAAATGACACTGTAGAAGCCTTCAACAAAATTATAGAAAGCGCTTTGACGAAGATTTGCAATGCAAAGCAAAATGACCGAGATGTGCACATACCAGTTGTCCTCTAGGAGTGGGACTACCTACAAAATATTGACAAGAAAAACACCATTCAGACTAGTATATGGGCAAGAGCCTATAATTCCCATGGAGTACATAGTGCCAATCTTTTGGATTGCAACAGTTCCAAGCATGGTTGATCATGACACCATGGAATAATGACTTGAGTAGCTAATTGAGTTGGAGGAGGGTCTATTATTGGATGGATTTCATTTGCAGGTGTAGAAGGACCATGAAAAGGTATGGCATGATCGCCATATCAGACATTTCACCTTCCATATTGAAGATTTAGTGTTTATATATGATAGTAATTTCACAAAGCTCTCGGGCAAATTTCAGATGCATTGGCTAGGGCCATATGTTTTAAAGGAAATTATAGATGGAGGAGCAGTTTAGATCGTGAACCTGAATGGGGAATTAATTCTGGGAAATGTCAATGGGAGTCGATTGAAGCTGTACATGGGTGATCACACCCCTATGCAATGACTACATGATTGTGAGATAGTCTTAGTACTCTAGGAATCTACAAGGAAGTATGAGACTATAAACAACACTGCCCACAAGTTAGAAAGGCAAAGTGAAGGGATTGCGTGACAAATTGAAGGATGGTGCCAAGGGGAACTGCACCAAAGGAGATACACTAGGTGGATGGGTCCTACGTAGCCTAGCTAAAAAATGATCATTGGAAGTACTATAGCTAATTGGATGGTGATTTTTCCATTAGAAGGAGCAGGGGAAAAGCATTTATGGAGCATATATTTGGAAGTATACCTCCAAATGTGCATTAATGATTAGAAATTGGAGGGAATGGTTGGATTTGAATTCAAATTGGTCTATAAATATGGCATATCACTCCAAATTTGAACGCTTTGGTTCCTGAAAGTTTGCCTTATGTTTTTTCACCTTGCTTTGCACCAAGTACTTTATGTATGAGAAGGGTTGGGATGAAATTCTTTCACAACTGGCATTCACAAACTTTCTAGATTAGCACCATAAGATCATCATTGAGAGAATTAATACGTGTTTCCCTAAGACAAAGACAACCCAACTTGTACTTGTAGGGTTTCCAACTACTGCACCTACGTCAGCAAGGCCTAATTCATCTACTTCCATGATGGGAGATAAGAAGAAAAAAAATCCTCATCAAGACCTAGTATGACAATCATCCCAGAAAAACCCAACTGAAATCTACCATAAAGGGAAGATGGATTAGTCCAAATAGCCAAGAAATCCCCTGGACCTGGATGAGGAATAAATGTGCGAGGGCATAGAGGAGATTAATGCAAAGGAGGTTGAGCTGATAACTCGGTTGCCAAAGTATATCCCAACCCAAAAAGCCACCACTAAAGTGTCAAACGATTCGGATAATGCAAAGTTTATGGTTTCCACACCATTATTGCTGTAGAGTGTGTTGTTTGAGGGAAATTTGTTGGCCTGTATACCAACTCTGAAAATGGTGGATTGGGACCTGGGGGACCATGAGAAATTTCCACAATTGGTGTTAAAAAATTACCTGACAAATTCTTCAATGAAGATTCAAATGTTACATGGCTGGATCCAATGAAATGGTTGACTAGTGTTGGGGTTGTGGGGCTCCTCAATATGTTGTGGGTTCTGCACTGTAGTCGCACGAATATTAACACCATTTGTGTGTGCCAACTATTGATGCTGGTACACGATGGGTGTTTTTAGTTGCGAGAACCCATCCCAACCACTAATATGTTGATCGATAGAATAAAATTGCTGCCATATCAACAAGTGGAAACTATGAAGGGGTTTGGAAGTAAATCGCAGGAGAAGAAGCTGGTGCACTAAATGAAGATTGAATTTGGTTTGGTGAAAAAGTAGCATGAGTATTGCATCCATTCCAACTCAGATGTCGTGGTGTAATTTGTTGTGCAAATCTTAGCTGGTAAGATCATAAGAAAGTTCCACGTAGATGAAGTACCAGCACCAATTGTCTCTTTGGTTGCATAGTGTGCGAAAGGAGTCAAGTATAACTTGGCTCAATACTTATGTAAAATTTTTTTGGAGGAATGCAGGGAGGCCCAGGATGAGAGCAAGGTGTTCCATTATCCCTAGATATTGTTATTGACTGCGTTGGTGGCCTAGAGGATGCCCGAAGAGAGGCAATTCCCTTAGCAGGACTTCCTACTAGAGGTTGCGAAGTTTGATTTACTATGGGCTACTAAAGACCCCACACGCATAATGGAAACAAAGATATTATAGATTTTGTTTGAGACAGAACTAAGGATGTTGATCAACCAACAACCAAGGTTATCACCCACTTTGCACATGCAGTATGAAAATGCCATTGATTTTAAGGCAGATTTCCATAATTTTGACATCCACACAAAGAAGGATGCCATGGGCATATGGCACAAGTTTCCTTACTTTGTTTTTGAGGAAGATATATTAGGGGTTGTTAGAAAGTGGCTAAGTGACCAGCTCACCCTTTATGATGTCGATGCAAGTACTAGTAAGGCTACTGAAGGTTCTGTAATGTAAACCATGACAACAGAAAACAAGAAGGAAGCAAAAAATGTTTCCACTAGAGAAATGGTTGTGCAGAAGAAAGCAACTACTACAAGGGAGAAAGAAGTGACAGCGAAGGAAAAAGAAGCAATGCAGGAAAATACTATGTCACAGGCCACCATTGAATTCGACGAGTCAAAAACCAAGCAAACTCATGTGGAGGAAGACATAGAAGTGGAAGGAGAAGGAGGCGCAGAGCTAGAGTCCCCCTTCATTGTCAAGAAGTATCAGAAGAGGACTTCCATACAGCCGCGCAAAAAGAAAAATTTCGATAAATTGACGGGCACAATTCCTTTGGTCCTCATAGAAGGAGACTTAGACAAAATTGGGGATGTGGTCTGTGAGGCCATGGTGGACCTATGGGGCCACTTTGAACAATAGTACCAAAGATGCTTGGTAAGTTACAATAGGACCTGTGGGAGTTGTAGGTCTGAACAGGCCTTTTGTAAGTGAGCATGGTGTTATCACCTAAATCCGCCTTAGGCTGAAAGAAGGCAAAATCCAGGGTAACCACAAGCCACGCTCAGTCTGGTAGTTAGCCCTACCAGAACAGGAGAGGGCTCTCTCCGAGTCACACTCAGTGAATAAATAAATGAAATGGCCTGAGATGACTTACAGTGAACTATTTATCTTAGGCTAGTAAGTGAAAATAAATATAAGAAGAGATTTTTATGAATGACTGCATTTCTGGGGTGGTATGGGACCAATGGAACTCAATGAAATAGAGAACTGAATACAAAGGCACAGATTACTTCGTGAGGCAAGATAGGCGGGGAGTCCAACAATTTAGTTTGAAAGCAGTGCGGAATGGAGAGATTGCTTAGGAGGGTGAAAAGGGCATGGGCAACATGAATCCTTTTCAACAGAAGAATGAACACTGAACATGAAATTTTCCCACAAGCAGAGCAATAAAATTGAATTCTACCTTAGCTAACTCAGAAAATTTCACTGGAAATGAATCTGAAATGAACTATGAAACATAACAAGATACATATGAAACATAAGAGACACATTTTATACACTCACAACCACATGAATCTCATGAAACAGAGCCGCTGCCTTTCATTAATTCTCTGTAAAAATATACAATGCAGAAACAAAGTTTCTTTCCCACAGTTTCCCAAAAGTTACCAGCCAACCAACCCTTTGCAAATGGTTTTCATACAATATATAGATGTTCCATGAAGACATAGAATGCCCAAGGGTTGGGGAGTTACTTGAATCATTACAAAATGAAGGTGGAGAGCCAAAGAACAGCAACAGGTGCAACGCCACAAGCATGACAAATGGCTTGGGTGGCCCTTTGCCTTCCTTTGCCACTTGGATAACTGACCATATGGAGTGAAAATACTTATAAAACTACCTTAGGTGCCGAAAAACTAAAGTGCATATGAGTGGGCCCACTTACAAAAAGTTGGGAAGCGAAATTTCACGAAATAGAGGCATTCTGGCCCTTTTTCCTGTATGCGTTGCACCACTTTGAGGCCAGTTTTGAGGCACTTTCGGGAGTCCAAAATGTGTCCAAGTGTGCTCGCTGGAAAGCCTATCCTGTCTACTTTCCAACTCAAGTGGAATTTTTGAATTTGGAGCTCATTTGCCCCTCCAAATCTTCATTCTCCCAAGACTGCTTCCTGTGTGTCAAAATAGGGGCAGTGAGGCCATTTTTGAGTGTATTTTGCCCTTTTGGTGGCCAAGATCTTCTCCAAATTTCTTGTTCCCAGTGCCAGTAATTTTCATTTTGCATGCCGAATCAAAAAACGTAAGCCATTTCTCATTTGGAGCTCCCAATCTTACGCTTCGCGCCGGTGGCGCAGCGTGTATAGAGAAAAAACCTGTTTTTGTGCCAAAAATTTTTCATGTGACCAAAATTTTCCCAAATTCCTTGAAATTTGAGTTGGAGGTCCTCTATGAAGTGCTATGCTGTGCCAATGAAGCTTCAACCAAGATTCGAAGCCAATCTTGCTCTTTTGCCTCTTTTGCTGCTCTGCTCAGTTTGGCCTTCAAGCTCCTTATTCGGGCCTTTGTGCTCATGTTCTGTGCCTTGTAATGACAAGCCATCCTCCTTAGTATGGTTTTGTCTCCATTGGCCTTCTCCAGTAGTCTCTCCAGGTGTATATTGACCCGATCTAACCAAGACTCATGGTCGTTGTTGATCTCTTGCTCCAAGGTAGCGAGCTCAATCCTCCTTTGCTGGGCAGCTTGGCGATGCTCACAAATGTTCTGTAGCTCCCCGATCACTTGCTGATCCTCAAGCTGTTTGTTCCTCTGCTCCAGATATTTCATGTTCCATTTGGCTCTTTCTAAATCAAGGGACAAGGCTTCAATCTCTGATTGCTGCTCCTGGATGATCTCTCTAAGCTCTGCATTTGTCGGTTTTGTATCTGTCTCATCATCATGAAGGAGAACAAATTTGGTCTCTCGTTCACCTGATGGCTCACCTGAAGGCCCCTCCTCATACATTGGCTCCTTACCTCTGTCATGTTCATGTGTCGTCAATGCCAGAAGCGAGGCCCCTTCCACCTCGGGTGGAGATAACACTCGCTTTGTTGCTGCAAACAAATGCCTACTGCCTCTCTGATAGGTGATGAATTCTGGCACACTAGCTGTCTCATGGCGCTCATAACCTCATAGTATTATGAATGCTCAGATGCCATGACTGCTATATAAAATACCTTTGAGGACAAGAGGACTGTTGTTTATGAACTGTACTTAGGCTGCCTTTTGATGATGGTGAAGCTGGGTGTTGTTTTTGTGATATCTGCCACCAAGGGGAACAATGAAACAAAGGGAGTATTAGGAGGGGAGTAATGTGATGGGAGTAGGGAAGTTTGTTTAGGGATATGTAGGGGGTTTTGGGTATTTGATAGGGTAGGGTTTTTGGAGTTTTGACAAGGTAGGGTTTGGGGTTTTAATAAGGTAGGTTTTTGGGGTTTGTATTGACCAAATAGTGGAGGGATAAGGAGTATGGTTTTGGTAGTATTTTAGGGTAGTGATAATAGGAAAAATGTCATGGGGGATAAGGAAAAATGGTAAGGAAGGGAAAATAGAGCCTTGGCATCAACATCATGATTATACAACCCTAGCAACAATGGTTTTTTGGTGTCTTCTTGTGGTTGACTTTATGAAATTTGTTGCATTCAATCATAGGCATATAACCACCATATCACTCATAAAATTTGATAAAAAAGTGATTTTATAGAGCCTAACTTGCAATTTCATGGGCTTCACAGGAAACTTGAGGCAATTTGGGACAATTTCAGGCCTTTTAGCCCTGTGCGCTGCGCTCCTGGGTATATGCACCGCGCTCCCTCTATGTGTATCACGCCCTTTTCCAGGTGACTTTTGGAGGCCTTTCTGGTGTCCAAATTGGGCGCAGGATATCTCGTTGGAAAGGTATTTGAGTCTAATTTCCAACCCAACTATAATTTTTCAATTCAGAGTTCATTTACCCTATCAAAAGTCAAATCTCCGAAGACTGGTCAAAATGTGCCCAGTGAGGCTGCCTCAAGGCAGAGTGCTGTTGCAGTGAACGTTTGAAGGTGTTCCGCAACTCCAAATTAAGCTCATGATAGCTCATTTGAAAGATATGTATGTATAGTTATCTTTGTACTCATCACACAAGTCATTTGGACAACCAAGCGAGGAGAAAACGTGATTTTCCCAATGTCACTTCAGAGGTGTATCAATTCTCCCAAGGCGATTTTATTTTTTACATCTCTCTAAAACCATGACACCTGTGTAAAAAGTGAAGGAGGGTTTTCTTCCTTGGACTATTTTGGACAGAAACCTCTCTCAGTTTTCCCAAATTCACCTTTTTCTTTCTCATAAACATCATTTGAGTGAAAACTACCCCGATGTGTGCAACAAGAGATTTGTTGAAATGAAGCGAAATGAAGGGGATAGGGAGCTTCAAAATTCTTGAGGAAATTTTGGAAAGTAGGGAGGGATGTTAGGAAGTAGGGGAAAGTGGAATATTAGAAATTGAGTGAGGGGAAGGGGTCAAAAAGGGCAAAACACAGGTCCAACCTAGAAAATTGCCAAGTTGTAGGAAGAAACTAGGGTTTGTGCGCAAATGAGGAATTTGGGGAATCTCAGTGATGGGAAGTGTTTGATAAGGTACTTTAAGGATAGGGGAAGGTGTATGAACATCAGGATACAATTTTTGCCGATGATTTGACCGTCCGAGAGAAATTGCCTTCAAAATCATAGGAGAGGGAAATGACCTTACCTAGGCGCAACTGAAGCATGAACAAGGTGTAAAATGACCCAGTGGAACTTGACATGATAAAGAAAACCCTCTGAATGATGGTACACTCAGCTTGATGGTGACATGGACCGAAATTTGGACAAATTTGGAAGGAGTGCAAGAAAACCCTAGACCTAATGCCTAGTGACCAAATTTTGCTTGAAGACTCACTGAAATGACAAAATTTGACCTTAACACCTTAAAATCACTTTGTAAGAGCAAGTTTGATCACTGGAGGAAGGCTGCAAAGGCTGAAACTAACATTGGCTCCAATGGGGGATGGTAGCTCCTTGGAGGTGCGAAGAACAGCAGATCTCTGGAAGAGCTAGACAGTGCCTTTCGTCCATTGGGCTATGGAGTCCATTATTCTGACAAACCAACATGACTCAATTTATTGACTGAAACTTGACTGAAACTGACTCAATGCAAACTGACATGACTAAAAATGCTTGACTCTAACAAACTACCTCGAAATACTAAGAACTGAACTTAAAACTTAAATATTGGTGGTAGTACATGACCACCTGCATTTCTTACAAGGCAATATACGATCAAACTATATCAAAATGCCAATGTAACCAATGAAGCAGATGCTTTCTTGATTGATTCTCCTGATTAGATCTCCAGGTCAATAGTAGATCCTAATTGACCCTGATCTCCTTCATCATCGAATAGTGCAATAATCACCTTCACTGCTGGCAGCAACAAATTTTCCATTGGATCATGAAAAATGTGAAGATTTCCCTCCTGCTGAAGAAACAAGATGTCTTTCTCCTTTGGTTCTAATCTTCCTTCATAATGTACTTCAGAAAAAGTATGGTCCTGGTCCTCAAAAATTTCTGAACAAGTGGATGAGCAGATTTCCTCTTCAAAAAACATTTCAAAACATGAGATATGTGAGGAAGAATCTGAAAGGGAATCCTGAATGGTTTGGTGTGCTGAAGTCCAAATATAGTTTTGATCATCTTTATACGACATGACAACCAGATTCTCATTACATTCATCACATTTATCAATCATGAGAAAATCAACTTCATATGTTTTTTGAAACCCAACACAATCATTTATATCATCTACCATAAATTCACCCGGATCTTTTCACTTACTTGAACAAAATTCTCATCTTGTTGTTCATGAGCTGATTGGACTACCTCTTTATGAAGGCTTTGTTCTGATGACATGAGAACATTTGGATTCAATACTTTGTTTTCTTCATTCCAGGTGATTTTAACAACAGAATTCTCTTTCATGGGACTTAGTACAAGGTTTTCTTGGTCACCATAATCCAAATCTGGTTCTGAAAAGGCTGTCTTAACATTATCACATTCTGAATTTGAAACTTGATTTCTCTGCATGATGTCTTCTTCTATGGACATATCTGAAACGACACTTTTTCTTTCATCAATTTCAGCCATATGAAAATCTTCAACCTGCTGATCTATAAAGCTGTTCACCGGACTATCATCCTTTTCAAAAGAGGAAGAAGTTTCACCAACACTTTATTGACCATGTGTGCACTGTAAATCCGCATTAACTGGCTCTAGAATATGACCGTTCAAGAGTTGCTCTATCTCGTCTTCAGATAGAGGAGATAATATTTTTTGTTTTCTCTTGCTCAAACAGTGATTGTCTTCATTGATTTCAAGTGAAGGAGTATACCGATTTTCCTCATACTGCTGATCCATTTCATGTAAGTCCTGTTGATTGTCAAGATGCAAAATTCCTTCATCTTCCCCTGTACTTAGATCTTGATCCTGCTACAAAGCTTCCTGAGCATCTTGATGGGACTCCTCTAGTTTCTCTTCATGTTTTTGAAATGGATTCTCGTACAAGGCTTCCATGATATCATCATCCATAAAATTATCATCTTCATAATATTTTTCAAGGCTTTCAATAAAACCATCAGCGTATTTGCAACAGTCACAAACTAACTTTAATGCTGGATAAGAGTCTTCATACTTCTCCAAGAACATGGCATGAAAATCATTTAAACAATAAATACAAGCAGCGGGCAATTTTTCATACCAAGATAGGGCTTCACCTTCTAGAGTGGCCAGGAATATCTTCATTAAGCAATCTTCAAGAAAATCAACCTTCAACTTGCGAATATGCATGTGAAATCGAACTAGATGCAAAGCAGCGTCCTTCTTACCATCATCTTTAAATGTAGGCAGATTCCTTGACCAATCTACCTTCGGAATTTTATTTGGGAAGCCTGGGATGTGATCTTGGCTAATGGGAGCATATCTTCTTGCAATCCGCTCCATTTTAAAAATCTCAAAGCTACTGATCCCTCTACAGTGGAGTCACTGTGAAGCACCGGTTGCTGGATTCTTCAGGGGATGGAGTCGCCAGGTGAATGATTTCAGCCGTCTTCTTATATCTAATCGTTGTTCACCATCAACCATCAGATCTGAGCTTGATAGATGTACTGGGGAAAAAAAATCTTCAAGCAAACCATTTTTTCCCCAGTGGAATCGCCACTATGTTAGCACCCAAATCCACCTTAGGCTGAAAGAAGGCAAAATTCAAGGTAACCACAAACCACGCTTAGTCTGGTAGCTAGCCCTACCAGAACAGGAGAGGGCTCTCTCCGAGTCACACTCAGTGAATAAGTAAATGAAATGGCCTGAGATGACTCACAGTGAACTATTTATCTTAGGCTAGTAAGTGAAAATGAATATAAGAAGTGATTTTTATGAATGACTGCGTTTCTGGGGTGGTATGGGACCAATGGACCTCAATGAAACAGAGAACTTAATACAAAGGCACAGATTACTTCGTGAGGCAAGATAGATGGGGAGTCCAGAAATTTAGTTTGAAAGCAACATAGAATGGAGAGATTGTTTAGGAGGGTGAAAAGTGCATGGGAAACATGAATCCTTTTCAACAGAAGAATGAACACTGAACATGAAATTTTCCCACAAATAGAGCAATAAAATTGAATTCTACCTTAGCTAACTCAGAAAATTTCACTGGAAATGAATCTGAAATGAACTATGAAACATAACAAGATACATATGAAACATAAGAGACACATTTGATACACTCACAACCACATGAATCTCATGAAACAGAGCCACTTCCTTTCATTAATTCTCTGTAAAAATATACAATGCAAAAACAAAGTTTCTTTCCCACAGTCTCCCAGAACTTACCAGCTAACCAACCCTTTGAAAATGGTTTTCATACAATATATAGAATGTGCCATGAAGAGATATAATGCCCAAGGGTTGGGGAGTTACTTGAATCATTACAAAATGAAGGTGGAGAGCCAAACAACAGCTACAGGTGTAGCGCCACAAGCATGACAAATGGATTGGGTAGCCCTTTGCCTTCCTTTGCCACTTGGATAACTGAACATCTGGAATGAAAATACTTATAAAACTACCTTAGGTGCCGAAAAAATAAAGTGCATATGAGTGGGCCCACTTACAAAAAGTCAGGAAGCGAAATTTCGCGAAATAGAGGCATTCTGGCCCTTTTTCCTATATGCGCCACGCCCTTTTCCTGTATGCGTCACACCACTTTGAGGCCAGTTTGAGGCACTTTCTGGAGTCCAAAATGTGCCCAAGTGTGCTCGTTAGAAAGCCTATCATGTCTTCTTTCCAACCCAAGTGGAATTTTTGAATTTGGAGCTCATTTACCCCTCCAAATCTTCATTCTCACAAGACTACTTCCTGTGTGTCAAAATAGGGGTAGTGAGGCCATTTTTTAGTGTATTTTGCCCTTTTGGTGGCCAATATCTTCTCCAAATTTCTTGCTCCCAGTGGTAGTAATTTTTATTTTGCATGCCAAATCCAAAAACACAAACCATTTCTCATTTGGAGCTCCCAATCTACCAGCGCAACGCGTATAGAGAAAAAACCTGTTTTTGTGCCAAAAATTTGTCATTTGACCAAAATTTTCCCAAATTCCTTGAAATTTGGGTTGGAGGTCCTCTATGAAGTGCTATTCTGTGCCAAGGAAGCTTAAGCCAATATTCGAAGCCGATCTTGCTCTTTTGCCTCTTTTGTTGCTCTGCTCAGTTTTGCCTTCAAGCTCCTTATTCGGGCCTTTGTGCTCATGTTCCGTGCCCTGTAATGACAAGCCATCCTCCTAAGTATGGTTTTGTCTCCATTGGCCTTCTCCAGCAATCTCTCCAAGTATATATTGACCCGCTCTAGCCAGGTCTCATGGTCGTTATTGATCTCTTGCTCCAAGGTAGTGAGCTCAATCCTCCTTTGTTGGGCAGCTTGGCGATGCTCACGAATGTTTTGTAGCTCCCCAATCGCTTGCTGATCCTCAAGCTGTTTGTTCCTCTGCTCCATATATTTCATGTTCCATTTGGCTCTTTCTAAATCAAGGGACAAGGCTTCAATCTCTAGTTGCTGCTCCTGGATGATCTCTCTAAGCTCTGCATTTGTCGGTTATGTATCTATCTCATCATCATGAAGGAGAATGAATTCGTTCTCTCGTTCACCTGATGGCTCACCTGAAGGCCCCTTGTCTTACATTGGCTCCTTACCTCTGTCCTATTCCCGTGTCGTTGATATCGGAAGTGAGTCCCCTTCCACCCCGGGTGGAGATAACACTCGCTTTGTTGTTGCAAACAAATGCCTACTGCCTCTCTGATAGGTGATGAATTCTGGCACACTAGCAGTCTCATGACGCTCATAACCTCATAGTCCGATGAATGCTCAGATTCCATGATTACTATATAAAATTCCTTTAAGGACAAGAGGACTGTTGTTTATGAACTGCACTTAGGCTGCCTTTTGATGATGGTGAAGCTGGGTGTTGTTTTTGTGATATTTGCCACCAAGGGGAACAATGAAACAAAGGGAGTATTAGGAGGGGAGTAATGTGATGGGAGTAGGGAAGTTTGTTTAGGGATATGTAGGGGGTTTAGGTTATTTTATAGGGTAGGGTTTTTGGAGTTTTGACAAGGTAGGGTTTGGGGTTTTAATAAGGTAGGTTTTTGGGGTTTGTATTGACCAAATAGTGGGGGGATAAGGAGTATGGTTTTGGTAGTATTTTAGGGTAGTGATAATAGGAAAAATGTCATGGGGGATAAGGAAAAATTGTAAGGAAGGGAAAATAGAGCCTTGGCATCAACATCACGATTATACAACCCTAGCAACAATGGTTTTTTGGTGTCTTCTTGTGGTTGACTTGAAATTTGTTGCATTCAATCATAGGCATATAACCACCATATCACTCATAAAATTTGATAAAAAAACGACGTTATAGAGCCTACCTTGCAACGTTTTGGGCTTCACAGGAAACTTGAGGTAATTTGGCACAATTTCATGCCTTTTAGCCCTGTGCGCCGCGCCCTCTATGTGCGCTGCGCTCCTGGGTATATGCGCCACGCCCTCTATGTGCATCGCGCCCTTTTCCAGGTGACTTTTGGAGGCCTTCCCGGTGTCAAAATTGGGCACAGGATAGCTTGTTGGAATGGTATTTGAGTCTATGTTCCAACCCAACTAGAATGTTTCAATTTGGAGTTCATTTTCCCTTTCAAATATCAAATCTCCCAAGACTGGTCAAAATGTGCCCAGTGAGGCTACCTCAAGGAAGAGTGTTGTTGCAGTCAACGTTTGAAGGTGTTACGCAACTCCAAATTGAGCTCATGATAGCTCATTGGAAATTTCTTTACGTCTAGTTATCAGTTTACTAATCAAGCAAGTCATTTGGCCAACCAAGCTAGGAGAAAACTTGATTTTCCCAAGGTCACTCCAGAGGTGTATCAATTCTCCCAAGGCGATTGTATTTTTGACATTTATCTAAAAAAATGACACCTGTGTAAAAGGTGAAGGAGGTTTTTCTTCCTTGGCCTTTTTTGGACAAAAAAAGCTCTTAGTTTTCCCAAATTCACCTTTTCTTGCTCATAATCATCATTTGAGTGAAAACTACCCCGATGTGTAGAACAAGAGATTTGTCGAAATGAAGCAAAATGAAGGGGATAGGGAGCTTCTAAATTCTTGAGGAAATTTTAGGAAGTAGGGAGGGATGTTAGGAAGTAGGGGAAAGTGGAATCTTAGAAATTGAGTGAGGGGAAGGGGTCCAAAAAGGCAAAACACATGTCCAACCTAGAAAATTGCCAAGTTGTAGCAAGAAACTAGGGTTTGTGCGAAAATGAGGAATTTGGGGGATCTCAGTGATGGGAAGTGTTTGATAAGGTACTTTAAGGATAGAGGAAGGTGTATTAACATCAGGATACAAGTTTTTCCAATGATTTTACCGTCCAAGAGAAATTGCCTTCAAAACCCTAGGAGAGGGAAATGACCTTACCTAGGCACAACTGAAGCATGAACAAGGTGTAAAATGACCCAGTGGAACTTGACATGATAATGAAAACCCTCTGAATGATGGTACACTCAGCTTAATGGTGACATGGACCGACATTTGGACAACTTTGGAAGGAGTACAAGCAAACCCTAGACATAATGCCTAGTGACCAAATTTTGCTTGAACACTCATTGAAATGAGAAAATTTGATCTTAACACCTTAAAATCACTTTGTAAGAGCAAGTTTGATCACTGGAGGAAGGCTGCAAAGTATAACACTAACATTGGTTGCAAAGAATGAAGACTGAATTTAGTTTGGTGAAAAAGTAGCACGAGTATTCCATCCATTCCAACTCAAATGTCGTGGTGTAATTTGTTGTCCAGATCTTAGCTGGTAAGATCATAAGAAAGTTCCACATAGTTGAAGTACCAGCACCAATTGTCTCTTTGGTTGCATAGTGTGCGAAAGGAGTCAAGTATAACTTGGTTCAATACTTATGTAAAAAAAATTTGGAGGAATGCAGGGAGGCCCAGGATGAGAGCAAGGTGTTCCATTATCCCTAGCTATTGTTATTGACTGCGTTGGTGGCCTGGAGGATGCCTGAAGAGAGGTAATTCCTTTAGCAGGACTTACACCTACTAGAGGTTGCGAAGTTCGCTTTACTATGGGCTACTAAAGACCCCACATGCATAATGGAAACAAAGATATTATGGGTTTTGTTTGAGACAGAACTAAGGATGTTGATGAACCAACAACCAAGGTTATCACCCACTTTGCACATGTAGTATGAAAATGCCACTGATTTTAAGGTAGATTTCCATAATTTTGACATCCACACAAAGAAGGATGCCATGGGCATATGGCACAAGTTTCCTTACTTTGTTTTTGATGAAGATATATTAGGGGTTGTTAGAAAGTGGCCAAGTGACTAGCTCACCCTTTATGATGTCGATGCAATTACTAGTAAGGCTGCTGAAGGTTCTACAATGTAAACCATGACAACAGAAAACAAGAAGGAAGCAAAAAATGTTTCCACTAGAGAAATGGTTGTGCAGAAGAAAGCAGCTACTACAAGGGAGAAAGAAGTGACGGTGAAGGAAAAAGAAGCAATGCAGGAAAATACTATGTCACAGGCCACCATTGACTTCGATGAGTCAAAAACCAAGCAAACTCATGTGGAGGAAGACATAGAAGTGGAAGGAGAAGGAGGCGCAGAGCTAGAGTCCCCCTTCATTGTCAAGAAGTAGCAGAAGAGGACTTCCATACGGCTGCACAAAAAGAAAAATTTCAATAAATTGATGGGCGCAATGGCTTTGGTCCTCATAGAAGGAGACTTAGAAAAAATTGGGGATGTGGTCTGCGAGGCCATGGTGGACCTATGGGGCCACTTTGAACAACAGTACCAAAGATTCTTGGTAAGTTACAATAAGGCCTGTGGGATTTGTAGGTCCAAATAGGTCTTTTGTAAGCGAGCATGGGACAAGCGAGTGGGAAACAAGCAAGCTTGAATCAAGCAAGTGGGTTAGCCTAGGAAATGGAGCTCACACTAGATATTTGCACCATGTAGTTGCCAGAAGGGTCCCTACATGGTGACTCGGCCGAAGAGAAGGTACACATATTGCATATGTAGAACTTGAGTCTGAATCTGGCTGTGCTTCCCATTGAGACTCTGGACAAGCTGAACCAAGTGGTGTCAGGAAAACTCAAGATTTGTGAGCAACATGATTTGCTAGTCATAATTGAGGTAAAGACTAATAACCAACAGATCTTTGAAGAAAAGGTGTAGGCCCTCAAGGAAAAGGAGGAGGTAACAATACAACCCAACAACTGGAAGCAGCTACTGCATAGGCCTGTAGTGAGCTTCCAGAGCTCAAGATCCCAAGGGAAGTGGCCTCCATAGAGAAAATTCAAAACCTAGCCACTGCATTTAAAGAGTCTAAGGACAAATTTGGTCGAGTAAGGTTTGATCTGCAGCTAAAAATCTCAGAGTTACAGCTAAAGTTGCAGCCCACTACTCCTCCAGAAGTGACAGAGTAGTGCATAGCTACTATCAAAGAAGAGATGGCCACTTTGGACGTTGCAGTCAAAGGTTGCACTAAGGTATTTGAACAGGCCATGGAATTATGGACTTCACTACAGGAGGATCTAACTCTACAAAATATTGGAGCAGATATCAGAGAGAATTAGAGGCAGTTTGATGAAATCAAGTCGACAACATGAACCTTAGCTCTAGTGAAAATATTCACTAAATTACAGGAAGGAAAACTAATTTAGAATGAAATTGATGAGTTGCACTGCAAGGAAGCAATCATCTCTTCAAGGACACAATTGTGGGAAGATGAGGGCAGTCAGTTGACTCTATCAGTGCAGAGGAAACTGAAGGAGATGCAACAAACACAAAGGACCATGGGCCTTGTAGTTGAAGGCCCAACCACTAAGAAACTGGTCGAGCAAGTGCGCAAGTTGCTGCACAGGGGACAACAAAACTGCAAGTTTTAAAGATTGAGTTATGTAAAATGAAGGCAAATATTGAGGAACCACCAGCTGAGTGACTTGAGGAAGAGTCACGAAATTGTGTTGGGGGCCTATTGGGACAAGGTACCGTGGGGTAAATTTTGTAACTAATTTTGTTATGTTTATAGGGTCTACGAATTTTGAGGGAGCAGAGCGTGAAGGTCATAGAAGTAAAAAGGGACTTTATTCCATTAGTTTGTTAGAAGATAGGATGTTTTTTGACCCACCAGTGGTTCATGAACCATGGTATTGTAAAAGATGAAGCTATGAAAAGGAGTCATAACGAGTCATAGGAGCTAACTAATAATTGAATATCATTGTATGGGCAAGTAGTCTGAGATAGAAAAGTTTGTTTTCTATACTTAGGTGAATGGGAAGGCCCCTACAGCTGTGTGCACAGAGATCTTGGTAAGTCCTCAAGCTAAGTGTGCAGGCCCCTATAGTTGTGTGAATAGGGAAGAATGGTATGTAACAAAAGGATTATATCTAATAAAGACTATTTTTGGAGTGATATTTTTGTATCTGTGCCTTTATGTTTACTTACACAATTTCTATGTATTTTCTCCATTTTTTGCATTTATCTAAAGAAACACTTAATTGAGGTGCGAAAGTGGTAGATCTACATGTTTACCTAATGTTATGAATGTTTAAAGTGATTTGTGAAGGGTTAGATTCTGTTCCTTTATGTTATTGTAGTTTTCCACATTTTAACTATTGGGGTTCGCAAAGGTTGGGATAAATCCCTAGAAGTAGCAGAAACCTATCACATAGACCTCTGGATGCAAAAACCTAGTTCTATCATCCCCTAATACCACTTCAAGTCAGACTAGAGTCTTCGTTACATAGGTTGTTTCTGAAAGGTCCAACAGCTTAGGGTTTTGTTGGTTGGCACAACTAACTCTAAACCTAGGTCGGGACCCCTTAAGCCAACACATTCAAAGTGGAGGTGTCATCGCTAGTTGGTCAAAACTTATGTTCATGACCAATTGCTAGTGGAATGGTTCACCAAATATCTATTGGCACCAATAATAGAAGATGTGGCCAAAGGTGAGTCGTGACTGAAGAGAAAGTAATTGCTCGTGCACAATATTTGGATATGGTTTATACCTAATCTAGCACCCTCTACGATAAGATACTAAACGCTCTAAAACTTTTGAATATTGTTCCTTCTTTACCTAGTCAGGAATATAATGTTGTGGGTGGAATTATTGTTTATACCATCTCATAGAAGGTGAGTAAGCCATCTATTATTGATCCACCCACATCTACTTAAAACCCTCAATCCCACTCTCTTGTGACTTCTACATTTGAGATAAATGTTGTTTCATTTGATAAAGGTAAATCTCAATAGAAGCCTAGAAGGAAGAAGAAATGAAAAGGTAAGGAAAATAAATATCCCTCTTTGTAGGATAAAAAAACAAATCATCCTTCTGATGAGAAACAAAAGCCTTGATATCCCTGCTTGATTTGCATTAAGGAACACTTTACACATGACTGTCCTTAGTATGCTGAAGTGAATCAATTTCTTAAATCCTTCACTTCTCCCATAGTGTTTACTGACCCATTTCCTAATCAACATGACCCATCTTCCTCTAACACGGTTTTGATGATATCCTGCTCAAAGCTGAGATCTTATGTTTTGGTAGCTACTCAGAAGAAGGATTATAGTAATGCAAATCCACCAAATGGTCAAGCTACTAATCAACCTGCCACTTCAACACCATCCTCATCAGATCCCACTCCATCATTGATTCCTATTGAATTGACTATTAAACATCTGAAGGGTGTTATTCATAAGTCCGCTTCAACCCTTAGGCAAGAGCCACCCAGAATTATAACATTTTTGAAGATTTGGATCAATGTCCATCATTTATGTCAACTCTTGAGGTGTTCCAAAACTACCTTGCCCAAAAGAAGTCTTTAATTTTAGCTATCAGATGTGTGGATCCATCAGATTCCAAACTCATAATTTTCTCTCATGAAAACTATATTTCTCAGCTCCCAACCCATTTATCTTTTGTAATCCAAGTCACCGTCTATGGTAAGAATACTCATCATTCTATCATGGATGAAGGAGCCTCGACTTGCATTATGTACATGTCTTGTTAGAGAGTGATTAATTCTCCTTTGACATGAGAAATTACGAACCTTGAGGGATTTTGAACTCCCAGCAAGTTGAATTGGGAGGGAAAATTGTGTCCACAGAAGTCAAAGTTATCAACTGACCTCTTGATTAGAATATTCAATTGGGAAATACATGGGTTTATGTTGTGGTTGTCATTGTTTCAACTTAATTTTGTATGATCTTCTACCCTCACAAGGTAGGATTGTAGCCATAAACCAACTCACCTTTTTCACCTCTGGTTCATGTTACTAGAAGTGTCCCTCTTTTAGGGGAAACTCTATAGTGATATCAACATGTCAGAGTTGGATTGTTGAAGGATTTTTTTTTATGGGAACTTTTTCACTCATTCCTCATCTCTTTCCCAACAACTCATATTTGGTATCCTATATCAACATGATATCATCTTCTATTATCCTAGATGATCCATGGATTATACTAGACAGGACTGAAATCCATAGTTTTGGTGACCGAATGCCACTAATCCCTATTGAGATAGATTATGAAGCCATTTATTCATCTTGTGCAGTTTCTTCTTTTGATTTGATTAATTGGGTCGATAAAACATTGGCTTATGTCACACCTTCCAATCCTTTCTCATGTGTATCCCCCACCGATGAAAGCATCATGGAGATCATGATGTCGGATGATGAACCATGGGATAAACATCACCATTATTCCTCCTTACATAATTCTATTGAAGATATTCTGAATGATGTATACTCGCCCAATTTTGTCTAGCTCTCTGCGAATTCCATGTCTATTAATGAACTAGATTCAAAAAAGAAACTTTGAAATATTGAAGCAACAATATCTCTTGATATTTCCATTAAGTCCAGTGTTGTTGAAAATCTACACATTGAAGCATCTTGCTTTCCATTCGAGATCGAGATTTATCAAGCCCTTTTTCATGAGTTGTTGGCTTATATGGGTCCGACCCAGGTTCGGAAAAATTATTTAGCCAAACAAATCCCACAACTACCGGCCCTTTTGGCAACAGCCCGCAGAGTGCGAACAGAGGTCTCACCTGAGGTAGGAGGGGAGGGTGCTAGAAATAGGTTTCCGCACCCTTGGGATGTCTAGATGTGATCTAGAGGGTTCGCGCTGCCTTTTTTCATGCAAATAAGAACTCAGAATAATCCTTACTACTTATTAGTGCATTGTTTATGTATTCCATCTACTTATTGTGGTCTTTAAGCAAACATTTATTAGATTTAACCAGTTCGCACAATTAGAATAGACTCCGATTGACATACATTCATAACATAAGCATATGCGTATAGATCAAATAGTTGTTTTAACCATACAAAGAGCCAGATCTGCGCTAATTTAGATTTAACACAGAATTAAAGAAGAAACATATCTTTATTTCCACTTTATCATCAATACATCTAGATCCGCCCTCTGCACTCAGCTGCATGGGTCTGCACACACAGCTGTAGACTCTTCCAGGCCTCTTTCAAACTTTTCTCCTCAACAACCTCTTACACATCAGATCCAAGATTGCATACAAAAACTAAGATACCTCTACCCATAGAGCCTCACTCTATTTATACATTTCCATGGACTGTGATCCATGGGCGGGCTGACTCATTTACATTTATTTACATTATTTTTGGGCGGACTACCCCTTTGACCCCACTTATTACAAATCATGCTCCGCACATCTCATGGAGTCTTTACCTTATCTTTACCCAAAATTTCGGCTTTTTGCCCCATGAACATTGTGCGGGCTTCTGCTACCCAATAGTCCCCCAACATAATCATCATGACTCACCCCGAGTCACTGAGCTGGTGTGGAAATATTTGCGTGGAGGTCGGTTAGTAGTCTTTCTGCTTTGCTTGTACTAGCAGCAAAATCTTTCGTCGTCTACTATATCTGCTCCACACGTGTCACTGACACATCAGTCTCTATCTCCGCTAGCTCCGTGGTTACATTTTTGTTTGCATATGTGCCACCTTGTGCTCTATGGTGGTCGAGAACACAAATTCCTCATCCATCCATGGTTGCAGATGGGATTTAATCCACTTCCTTTGGTCTGGCGGCGTCGGCTTGAACTTTCAGGTCCTGGGCCTCCCTTATCTTAGCCAAGCGCTGCATAATAGCCATGGTCTGCATGATTCCTTTGATCACATCGTAGGCTTTCTAGAGCTTCCTAGCCTCAGTTTCCAGTTGCTAAAGTGTGGGATCCTCCTGGAGGGAGGTGAGTGTAACAATCGACTCTGTTAACAAGTCACTACATTCCTTTAGTGAATGTGTGAGCATCGCATGCCCCAAGGTAATGATGTTTCAATGCTACTCGATGATCTCTAGGGGCATCGATAGTGGAACTTGTAGTTTTAAGTCCTCGATCTACAAACTAAGCTCCAACTAAATTCACGCGGCCTCGTCCTTTGCTTGACGGAACCCAGTAGCAAATTTGCGTACTCGTGTCTCAATGGGTAGACCAACCCCAATATCCAGCTCAGGGGTACTCATGTAGGCTTCTGCTACTAACTGCTCCACTTGTTTCTTTTGTGTGACCACTTTGTCCCACTGGAGGCATAGTTGTTCTATATTAATTTTCTGCTCCCGGAGTATTTATTCGGCAGGAACTTCTCTGGCGTGGAGCTCCATTGAGGCACTATCCTAGAGTTGTTGCAAAACTTTCTCGTGGTAGGGAAGCCACATTTAGTCCCAGCCCTGTAAGTCATCCTAGCACAACTCTGTCCTCTGCAGTTGTGGTGATCAATGCTCCTACTGGAATCGCGATGGAATGAGCCATTTGGGCCTTCAGCAATGGTTCAGTGGTTG
The DNA here is from genome assembly GCA_000404065.3 of Pinus taeda. NCBI lineage: Eukaryota > Viridiplantae > Streptophyta > Pinopsida > Pinales > Pinaceae > Pinus > Pinus taeda. The sequence continues at coordinate 83,836 of APFE030006981.1, read as the reverse complement.
TCATACCAGGAACCCCCTGAGTAGCACTAGTGCCCATTAGCACAATCCTTATCTCGAGTTCTTGTAGCTGCGTATGGAGTTCCCCCAACATAATTTGCTGCTCTGACATGGCCTTGTCGACTGCATCCTAAGTGGTGTCCTGAATGGTGTTCTCTATGTCATTTAGGTCGCCCTCGGTTAAGGTGGTCACTTTGCTATCCGATTTAGACGCCTTCGCCTTCTTTCGTGGCTTCGGCCATTTTGGCTGCGCTAACCGTTTCAAAGGCATACCCATGGTAGTTGATGGTGGTTCTTTCGTGACCATCTTAGTGGGTGACTTCTAACTTCTTTTTTCCATTGTTGACGCAGCCCCTCCTGGTGGTGCCTTTCTTGCTGCCACCTGTGTTGCCTTCCAGGCTACCTGAACCTCCATGGCGAGCTGTTCATTTCACTTTTGTTGTGTCGCACGCTTAGCATCCTCCTTTTGTTTCTGGATAGCGACCTCATTGCACTCTACTACCTCTGATCCATGCCATGCTGATGGCCAAGTATCCACAACCGCATCGACAACGTCATCAATGGCAATAAAGGGGAGTGAGGTCCATGTGTAGGCCAGGTCCTTGTGCACCCTGATGTAGATACAATGCATGTTCGATTTAAACTCGACAATATGCTTGATGCTTTCATAGATCTCGTTGGACAGGCGGGGTTTCCCATTAATCCATTGGTGCACATTCACGTCCATCAGTATCCAAAAGATTTTGATGTTCCAAATTCATCCAACATCCCTTGTCGTGCAAAGGGAAGTGTATCTGGCGGCTTCTGGCCAATCCTAATCCAAGATAGGAAACTGGTTGTCTTTGTGTAAGTTAGTGGCGACCAACATAATGGCCAAGAGCAGCCATGCATAATGGAAGGTCTTGCCCTCCTCCTAGACCTCTCGGCAGTTGGTCAGAAATTATTCACAAAGGAACTATGACCAATTGAATTGTTCTCTAGTGGTGCATTCCTCAGCAAGTGCAATAACTACTACCGGAACCTCAACGCCCCAAAATTTCCACATCAGTTTCCCTACCAGCAACTCGGTGGCGATGCAGACTACGTTATCTAAAATGCTATCAATGATGTATCCTCGCTGCCCCTTCTTGAGCTTACACTTCTTCTTCAGGTTTTCTATCATCACGACATCACCACTTCTATCAACAATTTCCCGAGGGTCTCTTCCTTCACAGGGAAGCTGCGAAACCTAATGAACAAGTTCAGCTGTGATGTGGAGGGGTTTGCCAACCCATAATATTTCCTCATGGAGCAAATAGAGATAGAGGAAGTGAGAAATAGACAAGAGATAGAGCGACCCGACTTTCTCCACCTTTCGCAACCACTCCTTCAGCTGTAGTGTTGTCACCGTCCCTTCTACACTCTACTCCATCAGTGCTTCAATCGCCAAGTGGGGAAAGTTTACTGCATCTTCCAGGTCCCAGTCTTTGAATTTCATTTTCGCAATACAACCAATCACTGAGCTTTCCACTGGGACTACTTTTGGAAGAGACGGGGTAATGAGTATAGTGTCGACTTCATCTAGATTTGTAGGTACCTTCACCTTCCCCTTGCTTGGCAGCACATACTTCGGTCGTCATACCAGCTGGATGGGATCCTCCTCAGGGTTTACTTCTTTGACATATGTGGGAGTACCTTCTTCTTCCTTGTCACTTTCACTTGTGACAGTTTTACCCTTTTTGTCCATTGTGAACTTGCTAAAGGGAAGGTGTCATGGTGACCTCCTTACTAGTTCTAGAATCTGAGGATCCTTCTTGGTCTGTGGCATCCGAGGTGACTTAGGGAGCTTGGCATGGCTTTCTGTGGACTATCTGTGGTAGGGTTTGTCACCTTGAGGATTGCTTCCCTATAATGTTTTGGTAATGCCTGAAACCACGAACTTTCTTCTAGTTGCTTGTCACTCATCTTGTGCTTCTCCTAGACCCAGGGCATCTTTCTTATGGAATGGTAAATCGTAGTGGTGTGACCCTTACTATTATTATATATGATTTCAAATTTCAAATTGGCTATTTGCCCTTGCTGCAGCTCATAAATGCAATTTTGGTAGTTACTCTTCTGCCTTAATTTGCCACCACCCGCTTCCATGTGCCTTAAATGGGCCATCATATCATGAAAAGTAACTGCAACAGTCATTTTCCATCCTTTTCCCATGGCAATGGATCCCCAAGTACACAGGTGCAGTTTTCATATGTATGTTGTGGCCATGTCACACAGCTTCTTAGCAGCCTATTTTATAGTCTTGTGCCCTCTTCCAACTACATGGGGCACTGGGACTGGGCCTCCTATGGATAGTCAAGTGGGTGAACCCCTCTACGGGTCTTCCATTTCCCGACTAGCCCAGGGTGCGGGCATCCTTTGCGTTTCCTTGATTCTACTAACGAATTGCGGTTTGTGCGTCCTTATACTCCCGGGTGCAATCACAACTAGGCTAGCGGGATCGTTGCTTGTAGTAGTGTAGGAGAGCCACCCATGTCTGGTTCCTTCATTAGTTCCTTCGCGTAGTTCATGTAAGTTACTTCTAATTGTAGCTTCTCAATTGTTTCACCTAGTGTCGCATTTTGTGCTTGGAGTCTGGCCAATGCTTCTTCTAACTTACCAAGTTGTAGTTTGCCACACAAAATGGCTGCCTAGAGCTGTTGAATCTTTTCGTGGCTGTTGTCACCGGTAGGGTGAGCTATATCCGTGTCGGTTCATTTGGGAGTAGAGAGACTTCCCTACCCATACACACAAGCCTTCGTTCGATGCAGATCCAATTGGATTGATGGTCACCCGATGTGCATTTGTACCCTTCATTGAATGATCACTTTATACCAACATGCTTGTCATGCATCTCCTCCAATCCATACCTAGAATTTCCTTCTACATCTTAGCTTCTGCACCCCCCTAGGTGCACGCGACGCATCTTCCGACTTACCCGACTATTTGTGTGCTACGCATGAAGTGCCAAGTGTGAAGAGCTGCCCCTCATTTGCTGCGTCATTCTCTACTGGCCACTATCTTTCTTCTATGGTTATCCATCACAATGATCAAATCATCATATTACAGTTAAGTATCATAACTTCCTACAATCAGTTCTGCCATCCCTGAGTCTCCTCATCAGAATTCCCTGTGCAGTTCTATTGTGCTCCCTTGAGATTTGTCCATCATCTATGGAATGTGCCCCATCTTGGTCTTGTGTTGTTATATGATAGATGCAATCTAGTTCATCATCACCTTCCTCATCACGCATGGGTTCGGTGTAGTGCTCTCCTTCCATTGGGTCCAATGGAACTACTACCCGCAGTGACTTCTTTTTGAACGTCATTTTCCACCTCTTTGAATTAATTATCCCTTTCATGTCTGTGGCCCAATCAATTCCTAGAAATGTAAGATAAGGATTATTGTCATTAGCGATCTCTATGACTTCGAATTCGGTCTATGTACTTACGCCTTCAATGTCCACGGTCACTCCTTGCAGTCAGCCCATTGGTAAGATATTTTGTTGGTTGGCCATTATTAGTTGAATTGGGGATCATTGTAGTGCGGGCTTGCCCATGTACCCCCATGTTTTCTTAGGCAACACGTTCACATTCAATCCTAAGTCCAGGATGACTTGATCCATATCATAGTCATTGATTTGTGTAGTCAGTCTCATTTCTTTCCCAATGCACAGAGCATGTCTTCCTATTTTTTGGACTACATGCAACTCACCTAATCCTGCACACCTATTGATCAGCTCCTATAGTCCTTTAATGGCTTTATTACCATGCAACAGCTTCATGCATGTTTTGAAAAAGGTAGTAATCACGAGGGGTCCAATCCTTGCTCCATTTGGTTGCTCCCATTTGGAGTAGAGGCTTCCACAAAATTCGACTAAGTTCCCTCAGGCATCTTTATCCCTTGTTCCGGCTCAGAGTTAGGTCCCTTTGTAGGTACTCTTATCACAAAACCCAACCTAATAGGCAGCTGACTAGGAAGACCTTGTGCAACTCTTTCAAACCAAATTTTGGCCGAGGCTTAGCCTCCTCAACCTGAGAGGTCTATCTCACTAGGTTAAAGGTTTTGGTAAAGATTAGATGGCTAACTCTATGAAACAAGTGAAAAAATATGAATGGCTGAACATGATCAGTAAACATCCATTGGGCTTATGGAGTCAAGAAATGCTTCAGTATGACAATAATATTAACTTTACATGGAAGTCAGGGCATCTGGAGTTCAACATATCAGTAACACATCAGAAATATGTAGGAAGACACAATCTACAAATACATGAAGGAAGTTAGAGCATAGCCAATGAGTTCTAAGTAATCATGCATTCATACTACTACGAGCAATGAAATTAATACAACCATAGGAAAGTTTTAACATTGAACTCTTTCTGAATCCTGAGGAGCAAAGCCAAATCACTGTATTACATTAAAACATAGTCTTACACAAAAGCACAATATGAGTGTTCTTTGAAAACATTCCAACCCTTGGTTCCTTACATCTTCTACGATATATAGAGTTCATTACATGACCTAGATTCCTCCTCTAGCATGAGGGGAATTTGAATTCTTCCTACTATGAAACCTATTGATACTTAAAACTAACTATTAAATGTAACTGATTGTTAACTGGCAGTTCTAGAGACCTAAAACAATTAGGAGTGTAACTCCTCATTATGATTAAAACAACCTTATCTAGGAATTAAAAATTCATTTTGACACTTATAACTCCATGAATTCGAATTTGATGGTGCTCATAACCCTCCACCTGGCCCTTGATGACTCATCCTTTTACTGTTCCTGGAATCTAGGAGACTGTTCCTTGCTCTGTTCCGGCTGAAAAATAGGTGTTGGGATAGAGTTCATATCTTCTCATAAAAAATGTATTTTGAACAAATGAAGGAGGATTTTTTGAACCAATCCATGCTGAACAAAAACCTCCCTTGGTGTTTTGAAATACCTTTCCTAATGCCCATAATATGTCTTTGAAACGCATGTGTAAAACAGGAGAAATATGTTTGTGAAAAAATGCACCTATAGCAATTTCATAGCGCAAGTTTGGTAATCCATTTCTCCTAGATAATAATGAATTTGAAGAAACTGAAAGAGGTTTTTGTAGCTAATTATGCTAGGAATAAAAACCTCTTTCACTTTTCTAAGACAAGTTTTCAATTGTTCAGGAACCCCCTTGGAAATTGACTGCTAAAAACAAGGAGACAGAGTTCCTCCTTTTTAGAATTTCATTCTTATGCTTGTCTTTGAATTCTTCTGCTGACCATGTTGTCTCTTTTAATCACGTTACATACATTAAATTAACCATAGACCCTACTCAAATACTTGTTCTAAGACAAAACCCCTTAGGTGCTGCTTGAAGCAAGACAAACTGTCTGAGCTACGAAATGATGACCATCTTCATAACATAAAGTTTGGAGTTCATAAATGTCTTTCCTTTCCTTGTTTTGCCGTTGCTTGATGTTCAAAACCTGTAAGTAATCCTTTGCAGCAGCCCATATTCAAGAATGGTTCCTTTTTCTTCTCAAAATTGGCCCACAAAATCATGATGAGCAGCTACAGCACTTTCATAGCGCGCTACGAAACTACTGTGAGTCAAGAACACAACTTTTTGTCATTTTTTGGGATTTTTTGATGAATTCTCCACATGATAATGAGCCAAACAAACTGATATTTTTCTATCCAAAATAACCTTCAATCTTCAAAAAGTGAATTTCATATCAAAACTATCTCAAATGGAACCATACCAGTTGTCCAAAATTTTAGAACCTTTTATAGTGATAACAGGTATGTCGCGTCTCCTCCCTCCTCTTGTAAGCCCTTTTTGCGTATCACCTCCTGTGATTGCGCCACTCCTCAACACCATATTTACATTAGGGTCCTCTTCACGAGGTTTTGATTGCATCATCTGAACATTTTGGGTTGGTGTGGGTTGTAACACTCCCTTCTCACGGATTTGGGCAATTAACGTTGGATAGTCTACCATTTCATGATCAAACTGCTCACAATAGGGGCACGCGATCCTAGTTGGGTTAGTGCAGTCACGAGCGTAGTGTCCTGGCCCTCCACATCTATAACAAATTAGTTGTCCGTAGCCCCACCCAGGCCCCATTCCTCTTCCTCGGCCGTGCCATGGATATCCTCCTCGCCCTTCAGTCTATATTCAGTAAGCTGGGGTTCTTTCCATCATTAAGTCATAACTTCGACACATTCACTCATCGTGTCCTACTAATTGACAGAAGTTGCAATACAGCTGCTGTGGGGTCTAGGTATACTTTTGTAATAGGTTGCAGTTATCTGTTGTGTTTTTTCCACCAACTTGACAAATCACGCACTAGAGCGCAAGAGCGGCACTTGGTCTTGTTTGTACCTCTAATTTCAACAACATCGGGCCTCTCCTTGCCAGATAGTCCGTGAAGATAGGGCAATGGTTCTTATCATGCCCTTGGCTCTTACATTTAATACAGCCTACCTTCGCACATGCCTCTGGTCAGGGCACCCTTTCTTGCTTCAAGCTTTGCATTTCTAAACTCAGGTTCTAAAGTTGTGTGTGGATTTGCTGAACTCCCAACCCTGGATCTAGTATTGGGGTTTCGTGCAACCTCATTGCTATCTCCAGTGCCTCAGCTTGGGTTGAGATCTTTTGTTGTGACAGAGACATCCTTAGATGTGGTGTTAATGATGCCACAAACCACGTGTAGTGCTATGCATCTGTCAAGGTTATGTTAGCTTCACAGATAGTGCTCTTTAACCTTTGGTCCAGATCACATGGAGTTTCACAAGGCAACATTGCGATCTCCTTGAACCCAATAACCGACTATGTTTTTGATTTTGGTCAGCCAAACTCTTTGTTTAGCACATCTTGGATTGCCGCTATTCCCTCATTCAGATGATCGGTTGAGTATTTTATGTACCATGTCAGCGCGCAGTCCTGTAATGCACTAACTAGGCTGGCCTTCTTGATGTTCTCATCTACTATGCCTTGGGAATCCCATACATACCTTATCACAAACCAGAATCATCCTAGTTCGTCATCCCCTACACCCTTAAATATTGATAGCTTGATTGTGCTCACCATCCTGACCTTTGGAGGTGGGGTCGAGGTTGGTGTGGACGGATTTGATGTGGGTGATGCGGGGGGTGGTGTGGACAGAGGTGGTATCTGTGAGAAGCACTCTTGATCAACCAGACTGCACTTCTTGGTGAGAACCTCGCGAGATCCTCCTCACTTTCCCATGAAATAGAAGCCAAAGGACTATTTTATACCCCTCCTGTTCCACGGTATCCTCTTCTGCTTTGCATTACTCCAGACATCAATAAATGCGCATAATTTTTTTTTCACACAACAACATCTTAATCCAAGTATTCAATGATTTGATATACTTACCTCATAGTCCTTGAAGAAATCACCTTTCTTCTTTACTATAGCTAACAGTTGTATCTATCATGAACTGAGTGATAAATCCTCCTATCACTCGATCTAGCCAATGATCTATGGCACATGCGATTTTATCTTCAGTGGCTTCTAGTCGACACACTAGTTCTGGAGTCCACACAATAGGCTGATCTAATTTGCACCCTCCCACACTGTTAGCTAGCCTTGCAATCCACTCGTACAACTCTAACGGAAATGTCACGAAGAAGACTTCATGAAAATCTATGTACATATAGCGATCCAACCAATATTCCTCTGATATCTATGGATTCCTCTTTTCTTGAACTGCGAACTCGTGGAGTTTTAGTTTCCACCACTCTTTAATCTCTTTCTTTGTAGGGTTCCAGTGTTCCAACATTAGACAACCCTAAGGTAGATCCCTGTCTCGACAACGGAATCATTTGTTGGCTTATATGGGTCTGACCCAGGTTCGGAAAAATTATTTATCCAAAGAAATCCCGTAGCTATTGGACCTTTCAACAATAGCCCGTGGAGAGAGGACTGAGGTCTCACCTGAGGTAGTAGGGGAAGGTGCTAAAACTAGGTTTCTGCACCCTTGGGATGTCTAGATGTGGTCTGGAGGGTTTGCGCACCGTTTTGCAACTTCGCGCTACCTTGTTTCATACAGATCCAAACTCAGAATAATCCTTACTACTTATTATTGCATTGTTTATGTATTCAATCTACTTTTTGTGGCCTTTAAGTAAACATTTATCATATTTAACCAGTTTTCGCACTTAGAATATACCCAGAGTCACATACATTCATAACATAACCATATGCGTATAGATTAAACAATTGTTTTAAACATACAAAGAGCCAGATCCACACTAATTCATATTTAACACTGAATTACATAAGAAACTTATCTTTATTTCCACTTTATCATCAATACATCCATATCTGCCTTGCGCACTCAACTGCAGGGGTCCACACACACAGCTACATACTCTTCCAAACCTCTGTGCACACAGCTACAAAGCCTATATCCCTTCCCCAATACCCTCAACTAGGACTTACAAACTCTTTCAGACTTTTCTCCTCAACAACCTCTTACACATCAAATCCAATATTGCATACCAAAACTAAGCTACCTCTACCCATAGAGCCTCACTCTATTTATACATTTCGATGGATTGCAATCCATGGGCGAGCTGACTCATTTACTTTTTTTTACATTATTTTTGGGTAGACTACCCCTTTGACCCCACTTATTACAAATCACGCTTTGCACATCTTGCACAGTCTTTAACTTATCTTTACCCAAAATTTCAGCTTTGTGCCACATGACTGTTGCGCGGGCTTTTGCTACCCAACATGAGTTATGAGATTCCTTTGCCTGGACCTACAAGATGATGTCAGGTGTTGACCAAAATATAATTGTACATGAAATTAAGATGTAAGCTAATGCCAAACGAGTCTGGAAGCACCTTCATCTAGCCCATCCCAAGAAGGTTATTGGTATTAAGGCTGAAGTTGAAAAGATTCTTCAAGTTGGTTTTATATACCCCATTCCTTGGGTGTCGAATGTAGTTCCTATCAAGAAGAAGAAAGGCACCATTCGAGTGTGTGTCGATTATCGGGATGCAAATCGTGCATGTCAAAAGGACAATTATCCACCCCATTTAGTGAACAAATTTTTGATGACTATGCTAGCTGTGAAATTTATTCGTTTATGGATGGATTTTCAGGCTATAATCAAATTAACATTCTCTCAGTGGACCAACCTAAAACGGATTTTATCTGTCCCTGGGGAATTTTCACGTATAGGAAACTCCCGTTTGGTTTAAATAATGTTGGGGTCATGTTTCAACGTGCCATAGATTATGCTTTTTGTGATATTAAATACATTGTTCAACCATATTTGGACGACCTCTCTTCTCACTCCAGACATCGTGATGATCACCCAATGAATCTTCAGGTCATTTTCCTTCATTGTAGACATTATAGTATTCAACCTAACCCACACAAAAGTGTGTTTTGTGTTAGTTCTAGTCAAATTTTTTGTTTTTTCATATCAAAACAAGTAATTTGTATTGATCCATTGAAAGTGCAAGAAATCATTGATTTTCCTACACCTTCTTCTCTTGTTTAGTTACAAAGACTCCAAGGGATAACTAACATCCTATGGACATTAGTCCCTAATTAAGTTGAACTAGCCAAAGGAATCATTTTTCTTACTGAAAAAATGGGTTCACTTCCATTGGGATGATGCTACTCATAAGGAGTTTGATTCCATGAAAGATGTACTAGTTCGACATCTCTTCTTTATCCCCCTGATTAGCAGTGTGATTACTTCCTATATTTTACGCCTGCCATTTCTAGTATAGAAATGGTATTAATCCAAGAAGATAATTTGGGGACTGAACATCCCATTTATTATCTAAGTCAAAATATTAATGATACTGAAATCATATATTCCCATGTAGAAAAATTAGCTTTGGCGGTCATTCAAGCCATCCAAATATTTCTCCATTACATCTTTCTTTAGAAAACTATGGTTATTTCAAATTTCAACCCTATGACATACATTGTATCATGCGAATTGTTGTGGGGGAAGTACTCAAAATGGATTTTCATTCTACATGAATTTGACATGGACTTTATCAAATCCAAGTCAAATAAATCCTTGGTTTTCGTGGAGCTAACGTTTGATCTCCCTTCCAATGATTCAAAATTTACATCTGAAGATTTTATTCCTGACGAGTCTCTATTTCTTATCTCGTCATTTGATTCGTGGTATGGAGATTTCATGATTTATCTCCAAACCCATACTTTTTAGTCTAATATCTATCACTTTAAGCATCGACATATTCGTTATGAAGCCCGAAATTACATCATTATCGACGACACACTTTATCACCTTGGTATCGATATGACTTTATGAAGGTGCCTCACACTTGTGGAGACTGAGAAATTATTGAATGAATCCCACTCGAGGGCATGTGGTGGACATTTATTTGGTTATGCTACCACTTAGAAAATTTTACGTGCTGGTTACATCTAGCCTACCATCTTTTGTGATTGCATTTTCCTTGTCTAGAAGTTTCATGCCTACCAAACATATGATCGTAAGACTTATGCTATGCTCCCTCCATTACATCCCGTTATCACTGTTGTTCCTTTTGTGAAACGAGGGATTGACTTTATGACATGTAACTCTCACTCAGTTGGGGGACTTCATTATATTATAGTCGCAGTTGACTACTTTACTAAATGGTTTGAGGTGATGCTTAAATACAACAAAACTGGCAAAAGAACTACATACTTCTTTTTAAACCATGTCTTCGCACAATTTGGTATTCCAAAAGAAATAGTTGTGGATCACGGAAAATATTTCTGGAATGACATGATGACCGAATTAAATTCTATGTTGCAACTTTCCCATGAAAGTTTCATTCCCTACTATCATTAGGCTAATGGACAAGTTTATGCCATCAACAAGATTCTTAAGATGATGCTTCAACGCATGGTAGGGTTCCACAAATTAGACTAGAATTTGCTCATTTATGCTGCTTTGTGGGCATACTAAACCTCAGTCATAACTGCTACCATATTTACACCATTTCAGTTGGTATATGGTCTGGAAACTATCCTCCCAACTGAATGTGAAATTCCATCATTGAAACTACCTAGTGAACTTCTTCCTACCACTTCCATAGAGGAGGACCATCTTTTACATCTAACTCAGTTAGATGAAACTCAGCATGATCTTTCTATAGCTAATGAGGCTCATAAACTACGCATCAAGGCACATTTTGAAAAAAGTGTCAAGCCTCATGTCTTCTCAGAAGGAGACATTGTTCTTCTATGCGACCAAGAGTCTAATAAGTTAGGTTTAGGGAAATTTCAACCCATGTGGTTACGCCCATACATTATCAAGTGATTCCTTGCAAAAGTGGATTGCGAGTTAGTATATTTTGATGAAATTCCCCTAGCACAACCTTGAAATGGGTTGTACCTCAAAAAATACTATGCTTAATCTCAAATGCAGTTTCACTCTGTACATACTGTTTATAGGTGTATTGAGTGCATTTGCAGTGTGTCTTTTCAAAGTTTTACACGGCTTCTGTTGATCCCTTTAAATTTTGGTTTGTAAATGTTGGTATCTCTTGAAACTTTCATCAGTTATACTAATGGTGCCAGTCATAGTACTCAAAACCTATCTTCTGCTACATCCGATATATTTTCTCCAAATGGTCGGTTAATGATTTTGCAAGGGATTTGTATTTATAACTCCACCAACAAAATCAGTGAGTATAGCATAGTGGTTGAGCTATTGTCTCATATTATTCACATGATATCTATCATCTAGTCATCAAACATGACTCACAACTCGTAGTACTACAACTTTATAGTGTCTATTAAGTTAGAAGTTCCACCATCTTACACATCGTTTTAAGAGTTTTCCTTCTAGAAATATATTTTGATTTCATACAATATGAGAAAATTTCTAGAAATCTAAACACATTGGCAGATGTCATAGCTAATCATGTGTTATATAGAAATTTGCAATGAATGTAACCAATTTTCAATCCACATCACATAAAATTTAATGTGCAATAAAAACCCAAAAACACTGAAGATATATATATACTAAGTTTGGTTTTACAAAATTTGTGCCTGAGACACATATGGCTACATCACACATATGAAAAGCTACATGTAGAGATCTTAGTAGACGAATCAAAGGTGGTGATGATAGAATGAAACTACACAAGCCATCTTGCGAAGTAGTTGACCAATATGACTAGGAGCTCCTATAGTGTATCACTGTAGTCGTAGTGGAATATGGTCGACCATGATTTCATGAATCCCATGTGTCAAACCTTTCATGTGGCACAATACCTCTGATAGGACCTCTGCTACATCCGGATCTCATAGCATTTCCTGTGCAACTCCGACGACTCATACCAGTTCTACTGCCTCATCCTATTGTCATTCCCTGGCACGACAGAGATATGAAGCACCACTAGGTCAAATGGGTCCCACATTTGCATGAAACATCAATAGTTTAGTCTCAGAAACATAAAAAAACACAAAAAATTATAAAAATTTGAAAAACTTAAAAGGTCAAAATTTCTTACCTCAAGCACCCCATTCGTCACCCTTAAGAAGAACGAGCTCAGGGTTATCACAGAAATCCATGCCTACGTAAGGATAGTTGTTGATCATTATAAATTGTCTGCGCAACCATCTAAAGAAGGCTAGTGAAAAGCTGATCACTAATAGCCCTGCATGTCAGGACATGTGATCTATCGACCTCCTCATCTGTGGCTACCTCAGATTGATTGGCTCAAGTATAATTTGATGAGGTTGAAGAAATGGAACCTGTTTTAGTTCAAAGGAAAATAATATCACACCATATGCAAATTTCTTTAGATTTCGTTCCTTCTATTTAGATAATTGTTCTTTCATATTGACCAGAACTCCCTCTCTCTAGTTGAAAAGTGTTGGCTCTAGACATTCCAACACATATTGCAAGTATGATCCACTTGCTACATGTAATGTTGATATACCTTCCAATCTTGCACTAATGAATAGGATCATTCTCAAAGGTAACTAGCTCACATATTTTATATTTATTTTTCCATCCTTTGGTGGTTGGGATTGAGGTCTACAATAGGCAGCGATATAATATTTTACTGCTCCCCACCACTTCTCCGACCTTGGAGAGATATGGGGGCACCTCTCATAGATAGACATGCAAAAAAGTAGATATCTTCTACCTTTATCTCCAGAATATGTTCTCCAAACCTGAACAATTGTGTCTAAACATCCCATGAAAAAACAAGGTATTTCAATAATTCCATCTGTTGCCTCATACTAGGAGGCGAGAGGAATTTTAGTAATCCACAGTGCTTTAATTCCTCAATGGTATCAGGATCATTTGTTGCATTTAAATATTGTTCCTCATGTTGTATTTCTCTCCACATGATATCCATTTTATGTTGATGAACCCTTGAAACCTCCACAAGCGATTCATTAGGATCCTTTTCACGCAAAAAATTTGATAAAATTTTGAGGAAAAATTGTTGAACAAAATTTAGATTTGCATCCAACACTCCCCAGAAAAGAAAAGCAGAGTGTTTCACCCATGCCTACAGTGTATGAATTCTTAGGTGGAACATACTTATCGACCCTTTGAGCCTACGTTGATCCTAGGGAGAAATTTTGGAACCCTAAAGCCATAAAAAATTTAGAAATTTTGCATGACATCATGAAATGGAACCACAGAAAAAAGAGAAAGGTTTTAGCTCATACTTGGAAGTGACGGCACTCAAACTGGTCCACTGGATTGGCCACAATCAGTTGCACAAGAACGAGGTAAAACATACTTAGAACTCTCATTGTTGAAGGTAGATGTGAAATGGTAAAAATGAATAGTCATTTTTTAGTGTGTTATCACTCGAGAAAAAATTCCTAAATTTTGATCATCAATTGGATTCCAAAGGATTGGTGTTAGTCTTGGTCTAGTCTTTCCATGGTTTGACTTAGAGTCTAAGACCTAGAAGGGAGTCTTGTTGGTATTGTCAAATAAGGTCAACACTCTGGTTTTGCCTATGACTCGTCCCACATCACACGGAAATTTCCATGTTTCAAACTTGTGTCAAGGTTTCCATGCACTATGAAACTGCCTAGGAGTTTTTGTAGCGCAAAACCTAGAATTTGTGCTGAACTAGGAGTTTTCGTAGCGTGCTACGAAACCCCTGAAAAAGCATGTTTCAAAATAAAAGACTTTGTTTTCTAATTTTACTAATCAACTTACAGAGAGGTTCCTGAGCAGCTGAGAAATCAATTTTGAAAAATGAAAGAGGGGTTTCTTTCTCACATACTGAACTAAAAAAACCTCTTTCAGTTTCTTCAAATTCGTTCAGAGGTGGGAGTAATTTATGGTTAAACTTGCGCTACGAAACTGTTGAAATTCAAGCTTTTTCTTCTGGTTTTAGCAGTCTTTTTCAAGATACGTTTCTGGTCACAGGAAAATGTATTTTATAATTCTAAAGGAGGTTTCTCTTCATCAACTCTCCAGATACAATAACCTATCTCACTTGCTTCATAAGTGTTATCAGTTGGGAGATACTATGACTTCTTTAAAACCCTAATTTCAGAGAAAAGTTTTTTCCTGTTTTACATGTGTTTTTCAAGGTCAGAGTTTGGATAGCTGGAAAAGTGTTTTAAAAACCCAAGAGAGGTTTTTGTTCTAAATAGCATGGAATACAAAAAACTCCTTAATTTTCGTAAAATATGTCATGGATGAGAATATAAAGGCTCTGTCCCACGTGTCAACTTTCAAGGATCCTAAACCTAAAAACAAGGAAAAATGTTCCCTAATTTCTAGAGTTTATCATCAGCAGTAAGGTGACAACGTGGGAGGCTTCATCAAATTTGACCTCATGAGGTTGCAGCTGTCAAAGAATGCATTCAATGTTTAGTTAAGGTGGTTTAGTCATAATAAGGATTTACACTCCTAGTTGTATTAGGTCTCTAGGACTGTTAGTTAACAGCTAGTTGTAATTAATAGTTTTTTTAAGTATCAATAGGTGTGAGGTCAAGTGAAATTCGAATTCCCCTTATGATGGAGGAAGGAATCCAAGATTGTAATGAACTCTATATATGACAAGAGAAGTAATGCACTTGAGGTTGGAAATTTTCAAAGAAACAAGAGCATTGTGTTATTGTATGTGACTGTATGTTTTCAGGATAATACAAAGAGTTGCTTTCACTACTCAGGATTCAACAAGGGTTTTAATGTTTGATTTTCCTCATGGATTCCTTCATATACTTACTTCGAGTGGTATAGACACATGTTACTTAGAATTCATTGATGATGCTCTAACTTCATTCATGTGTTTGTAGGCTGTGTTCTTTACATTATATCTCTGTTTTGCTTTATGTTAAAACCCTCTATGCCCTGACTTCCATGTGAAATTGATCTTGCTGTTGTACTGAAACACACTTTGAATCCATAGCCCAATGGAAGTTTGTCAATTGGTATTTCAACCATTTATACATTATTGTTCGAATTTTCCATAGAGTTAGCCATCTAATCTTCAAAGTAATATCATTAACCCTTGAGAGAGCCCTCTCAGGTTGAGGAGGCTAAGCCTTAGCTAAAAGTTCAGTTTGAAATAGTTACTCAAAGTCTTCCTGATCAGTAGCCTGTCAGGAGTTGATTTTGTGATAACATAGTGTATATGGTCATTTTTTCATTACTTTATTCATAATTAATGTTTTAACATAGCCATGATTCATTTTAACTATGAAATAGGTATGTTTAATCCTTTATGTGTTGTTCAAAGTAGTTCAACAACTATTAACAAATTTTGTTGTGCTTTAAGAAAGTTATTTTTACCAAAGAGTACACTTTTATCTCTTTTTCGGGCTCTTTAAACCTACGAAAAAGGAATCCCTTGGAGTACTCTTTCAACACTTTTTAAACTCCCAAAACATGAAAATATTGTCGAGCACTTTTATTTTTGAACTCGTAAAAATAAATGAAACGACGTCTACTCAGTATAAGTTTAACCATTTTCTACACTGAGATATACTATTTATGAAAAATGAATACCTTGGTCAAACATGGCTAAGAGGTTCTCTTAAGTATTGTTTTCTACCATTTCAGACTTGAGAGACTATATATGAAAAGGGACATCTGAATTTTTCTTTTTCACCTCTTTTCAATACTATCTAAACATGAAAAACAAGTCGAATTTTACCTTCACTGGACTCGTTAAAACATCAAACAACAATAGACTTGTCAAACATGACAAGGCTGAACCACTCCTTCTCAAGGTTCGTTAAATATACTCGGAGGGATTCATCTGAGGGATGGACTTAAAGATTAAGCATATCTTATCCTCCTCAATCTTGTTAAAAAATAAAGAGGTATTGACTAGCATGGCTGGAGAATTGGGAAAATAGGGTAGTCCATTTTTTAATGGTAGTGAGTCACTCTTAAAAATGACACTCTTCCACTTCATCTCATGGTTGTTGGGTTTGGTAATCTTCTTGTCTTTCAGTTCATTATACCTTCACAGAACCTCCATTTCGGTTTTGGGTTAATGCTGCCAACTCGATTTAGTGTCACCGGTGTGTTCAAGAGAATTCATTTAGTTGATATCCATTACAATAGTCTTAAGCCTTCATTCCATGTTTTCTTTTCCTCATCTAGTTCCATATCAACATCATTATGTCTCAATGATCACACCCATTTTGTGTCGTTGATGGGGGATACATCAAGGCCCTCTTGTGATGGATTGCTTCCTGTCAACATCAACGCATTCTTTAGGAAGTTGACTTAGAAACACCCATTGGTACCTTGGTGCTTGCATACATCAATGGAAATTTTCCTCTCTCTTGGTGATAGGTTTAAATCAATTTCCTTCCACCGAAAGATTCCATGTGGTGTTCAATATCAACTCGTTTATTTACACCATACAGTTTGTACTTGAGCACCTTGCGATCGATTAACATCATCGATGGTTTCTCTTGCACCTATTAATTCCTTACATCATTGGCTAATAATGAGATGGTGTCTACCATGTTTGACCTCAGCTCATTCATTCACATGACTAGACTCTTACATTGGTTGGTTGTGTGAATGAGATGGAAGACCCCAGATCTAGTTTCCGCCATTCATGCTACAATTTCAAGACTATACAATATTACTATGTATGGTGGCCATGATCATATTGATAGCTAGCCAGTCACATGTCCACCATCAATCATCAATGGACATGTATTTTGATCATTTTACATGTAATTTTATCTTATGTTCTAAGTACGGGTATGCATCCCTCAACAAAAGGATGTCATGATCTAAATATATTGTAACATGATATAATCTCACCAGTTGTTCTTGATCCTGAGTTGTCATAAGGTAAATCACTTCAGTCATCATCTCTGACTTTTCACTTTAGGAGGAACTCTATTCTAGGCCATTTTGTCACATCCAACCAATAGGCCTCATAAAGGGATCAATCAACATCCTATTCCCCCATTACATCATCATCGCACAAGGCCCTATGCATGAATCTCTCATTCCCCCAAATTTCTTCCCTAAACTATATCATTCAAGCTAGTTTAAGCATCAATGCACCTTGGCCTCTTGCTAGATAGCATTCACCTATAGGTTGCTTCATTGTGGCTTGTGTTGATCACCTATAGGTTTCTCCCCTTTGTACCTGAGTTGGTTCTATAAATTCAAGAAACAGAGAGATAATATTGGAGCCTCCATTTCCATAAGCTTCCACGATCTATTGTAACCATTTACCTTAGATAAAAAATTTAGATCCTATCATATCATACCTTGGAGTTTCCATCCCTTATCCTTAGATCTCATCCTCCCATCAAGAGCAGATCTAAAAGCTTATATTGGTAATTGGATAAGAACTCCCAACTTACCCTAATCATATATATATATATATATATATATATATATAGAATATATATATATACATCCTTCCATATGCAAGAGGTTTTATTTTAGAGAGTGATTATGCCTTTATATTGTTGTTGTGAGAGTGATCCTTTCATGCATTTATGGTCATTGGAGGTACACTTTGTGAGAAATGAAGGAAAAGTCAACAACTTGGTGTTGGGTGTGGAGCCTGATTATCTTCTTTATTCAGAAGTATCTCCACATTGGATCCCAGTTCGTAATAGGGCAAAAACACTGCCCGTTTTTTCTCCATGGGTGGGTCCGGGGAGGTGAACATCATTAGGCGGATGATTTGATGATATAATTTATGTTTAATTTATGGTTTTTTTCCCTAGAAGACAACCCCTCACTATATATGAGGGAATTTTGTTGCAGCTATGTATATGTGTATTCTGAGTGACAAAAGAGAGAGGATATTGAGTGAGAGAGAAGAGTAAATTATAGCGTATTTGTTTTAGGTTGTATCTTTTCATTATGTTTGATAATATAAATGAAGGACTGGTTGTTTCTTCGTGGACATAGCCCTGAACGAAGTATATTTGTGTCTCTCTTGTTTTATGTGTTTTTTGTGTTTGTGTTTCTACAATATTTTATGTGTTCCATTGCTCTGTAATATATATTTTTCTAACACTTAGAGGAGCTCTTCTAAAAAGACTAACACCTATTTATGGTTGTAACTCGCTCCATTTATATCAATAAAAAGAGTTATTTTTTTTCCTATATGTGATGTCGTTATTTCATATATTTCAATACCATGTTGATATGTTGAATAAAGTAGATAGATGATGCAACATAAATCTTGTAGTTTCTTGGCTTGTGTTGTCTAGTTGTGCATGTTCTAATTTTGGCAGCTGAAGCTAGAATTGAAGCATTCATTAGCCAAAGAAGGAGCGAAACATACGACAAATTCCAAGTAGGTTTCATCCCTTCTTCTACTTACTTTAAGGAAAACATTGGGTACTTTTTCTCTCTGTTGTTCTAGGTTAGCCTCCAAACCTAGGGGAGAAAATTTTGTCTGTAATCGTAAATCCCACATAAAAGGTATGAGAACCTTATTGTTGAGTGTCACTTCCATACAACTGTCTTAATTTGCATCTCTTCTCATTAGGTAACTTCTATATGTAGGTTACTTGACAAATGTTATATTATTGATGGGTCCCATCAATAGGTATATTTTGAGGCCCATTGTGCTATACTCCATCCCTTAAAAACTCTTGTTTTCTCACATTAATTTGCATTTTTAACCTTAATATGCTTAGTAGGAAGAATAAAGGGTGATTTTCATATTCCACGGCCTAATTTGATAAATATGTAGGGAAAATAATATTTTTTGGAGAAACTTACTATACAGGGTCTAATTGAAGACATCTAGAGAAAATATAGGGGGGCTTGTCCACTACATTAACTCCCCAACTTGGCTTGAGATCAAAGATTCCTCACCAACAACTCGAATTCACTAGAAGACGAGGAACTCAAGTGCATGTGAAGATCCAAGGGAACCAAATCCACAAATCTTGAGATTTTGGAGGGAATCACTCAGCTTTTCAAGGGAGCTTCCCTTAGCTACATTTTGTATAAAAAAACAAGCCTAAAGGCTCATTAGGATTGGAATTTTTGTGGAAGATAGTAGTAGCTACTAAGAGCCTCATGCTTGATAGTATTTTTTTCATCTTTCATATGGTGTATGTGACTCTCTTTTTTTGTTAATGATAAATTCATTATTGGCTTGCATCTAAGTTAGTTTGGAGGGATGAAATCCTTGGGTTTCGGTCCAAACTAGAAGCTTTAGTCGCTATATTGTATTATTTCATTATTATTGTTCAATACATTACAATTATTTTCTTGTTTAAGTAGGAATTCTTTCACAAAACTTGTAGTCGCAGGTTTTCCTATCACCTCTCTTGTGGAAAGAGCGGTTGGAAGATCTAAAACAATAACCCAAAAATATGTGTTTATGATTTATTGTAATTTGTTAAGTGTTGGATTGTAATCCTTCTACATGATTGGTTTATTCAACTTAGAATTTAGTAGCAATGAATTGTCAATTAGAGTTGTGTTGTAGGGTAGAGTAGATTTTAATCAAATTCAACTCATCCTTTCCATGTTAATTTATTTTACTGTGATATTGATCATTTGATGCATGTGTTTGATTTTTCTACATGGATTTTTGATTTACTTGCAGGGGTGGGTGCACTCATCCACATCCATCTAGAGCATTCCATCTCTCTCATGGACACTTCACATTTCTTCCAAACTCCGCAATCGAGATCACTCTTCAATGACAAATGAAGGACATGTTGGGCATACTATTTGGTGCAATATAGGCCTCCAAGGGGTACCAATCTTAGCTAAGGGGCTTCCACATAATTCATTCACATTCATTCACCTTCCTTCACCTCCAATATACCATTCTTGTCCTTAAAAATCTCTCAGATCGCCTCCTATAGCAAAACAGGGCCTCTTGTAGCACTTCCTATAGTAGCCTTGTAGCACTCCCTACTTCAACCATATTTTCTCAAGACCTTGACCCTTGAACTTTGAAGTTCAATAATGTCCCCCAATATTGAATTTTATGATTAAGGAAGACTCTAGGACCACTCCAACCCCATTGTTTCCTCACTGCAAACATACGACAAGTAGAACTATACTTAAAAAAAAAATTCATATGTTGCATTGAAAATTGAATTCCTCATTTTCATGAAAGTTACAAATAGATAAATGATTCATGCAAGTAGGCTATGGATTTTTTTAAGTGTGCAACTTGAGTAGAAGGGTTTACTTTTGCAACTAGAATAACCTCTTCCTTTCATGCAATTTAAATTAGCATTTACATTTGATGAATGACATTTTCATTTATGTAGTTAGAATCATGTTCATATCCTTGCAATCATGATATGATTTCATAAGAAATTCTCTTTGTAACTAATTGAAGGAGAGGTCTCTGAATACCTTGATCTGATCAAATGACTAAGAGTGACATGAGTAAAACCTAACATGTTGTTCATATAGCACTTCCATCTCTATGTTTGTACGAACCTTGAGTTGATAATTTAAGTTGAGAAGCCTTGGGAGTTGCAACATTCTTGGTGCAATACTAGGGCTCATCACTTTTTGGTGTTGTTTCTACTTAGGAGTTAATTTTTTTTTATTTTCATCGGTCTTAGTTATTTGGAAGCTTAAGAAAAAACAAAAAAGGAATTAAAAAAAAAGATAAAGTTCTTTCATGCCTCATAGGAGTAGGGATAGTCAAGGGAAATTCTTACCAAAAATCCCCACCCCTTCAATCCATCAACCTTAATTCTTCCTTGGTGGCTGTGAGCTTCCCTCTATGACTGTAGGGTAGTTAGAAGACCCTCTAGGAGATCAACCTGAAATATTTGAGGAACCCATAGGGGAATAAGAACCTGTTGTTAGAAAATTATATATTACGGAGCAATGGAACACATAAAATATTGTAGAAATAGAAACACATAAAATGCATAAAACAAGAGAGACACATATATACGTTGTTCACCCAGTTTGGGTTACGTCCACCCCGAACAGCTAGTCCTTCCTTTCTATTATCCAACAAAATGAAGAGACACAACCTACAGCAAATCCGCTATAATATCCTCTGTTTTCTCTCACAGTCTCACCTCTCTATTTTTCGCTCACACATAGAATACACATCTATTACACAGCCTCAAATACAATTCCCTCATACAAAGAGAGGGGTTGCCTACGAGGGAAAAAAACCCTAAACTAAACATAAGTTCTACCATCAGATCATCTGCCTAATGAACGACCCAGATTGACTAGAAATTACTATACTTTTACAAGGCAAATTTACATCTGTTTTTAGCTTCGGGGGCGCTGGCCCCCGGACCCCCAGCCGGGGGGGATCGGCTCCCCCCGACCCCCACGGGGGGGACAAGTCCCCCC